>MU940851.1:0-20262 GCA_036418165.1 Cooperia oncophora
TCATTTCCGGGACACGGGTTAGCAGGCTAGCAATGCACGAAGAGTACTTTTTCGCTGCTCGAGCTTGCTTTACAAGGACCTCGAAGGTTTCGAACTTGTCTGGGGCTCCGCCCACCGCCAGAAACTCCGCCCAGTCGTTCTCTAACGGAACGCTCACATAACGGTGACAAAGGCGGCGTAAAACCAGTTTAACTGACGAAAAGCTCCAGAAAAATTCCAAATTCCAGCTTTACCTTTAACTATTTGCCAGCATAAAATAAAAGTTCCGGAAAAGTCGTACAGGCTCAAAATGTGTTAGTGGTTCTGCTTGGGGTGCGTACAGCTGCTTGAGCCCCATTGTACACGTCCTTCACTATGGAAACCAGGTGTTCCGGAACGTTCTGTTCGCATGTTTGTTTTCTGCACTCCTCCTAGCACCTACCAATTAATAACTTTGCCCCACCATCCACGTCGTTATATCGCGGAATGTGTCTTTCGAATCAACAAGATCCGAGTGCATACGACACGCAAGCGACTTATGCCGCCTTTGCGGCGAAGTGGATGTTTCCACCTACAAGCAGAAGAAGCTTATCATACAAAGAACAACGTTACCTGGGATAATTTCCTATCATTTGGCTGAAGATGGCGTTGGGCTGCGTTCCAGGAGTTTGAGCTACCTCACTGGAATTTTCTGTCTTAAATTTCTTTCAAAATGAAGTTATTAACATTAAAGGTAGCACTGGAAACTATGTGGAACTCACCTCATGCACAAAGCAACTAGAGAAAGAAGGATGACGATAGGTGTGCTTTGTTTCGTTGAGGTCATACTGAGCCTGGAACAGGATTAGGGAATGCATACACTGACCGTCTGCTCAAATGTTCGAAAAAACGAGCGCTTTTCAAAAGTTGGCCGAGGGCCTTACAATTACTACGAAACGATAAGTTCTGAAAAAACTGAAAATTTTATGTGAATCTCACAGCGTTTCGAATGCATTCAGTAGGGAATCCCAAATTTCAGAGAATTTCTACACTATTTGTGGCGAATCCAATATTTACATGGGCCAAAATGTAAAATGCAACAATTTCCACGTTGTCCCTTCTTGTAACCTCGGCATGATGTCGAATGTTTAATTACTTCTGCCAAACGAGGTTGTTAGATGAACCTTTTATTGGCCTAACGTTTCGACCTTCTCGTCTTCAGAGGCCTGAAAATGGCTCGAAGCTTTTAATTTGTTACCTACCCGACCAAACGCCCTCCCCACTCTAGCGTTTCCGACCTCGTTTCCCGAACGCTTCCCAAAAACCCGGCAATGAATCCTAACAACTCACCGAGGTTCTCACCGTGCGGAGCTTGCTGTGTGCCATTTGAACCAGTAAGGCATAAGTCAAAACTGTCGTAACGCACGTAGTCCTTACTGCAGCTCGCAATCTGATACAAACGGCATTAATTCATTTGTAGTAGACACACACTCGTTTCGGTTGTTCATTCTTGGTTTTCTCGCGAAAATCCAGAACACTCCAATACTTTTCTAGCCGAAGTTTCCGTCTCGTACGCTAGTATCATACATTTAACATCAAAGTCATTCCTGTCATGCTGCTCAATCTTATGCTTGCCAAGTGGTCATGATATCACTCCTTTTCCCAGCTAGGTGTTCTCCAATGCGCGTAGCCAATACCCTTCCTGTTTCTCCGATATACGTGCTGTTACACGCCCTACATTCAAGCTGATAAATTACTCCAGCTTTCTCACAATCTCCTAACTTTCCATATGGGCAGATAACACAGTCTGGCGTCTAAACTGTCTGTCGTACAGTCTGTTGCGCACAAGTCGGTGATTTGATGTTGTTATTGGGGATATTCACCGAGACAACATTTTCCTGTAACTGCCCCTCACAATACTGCGATGTATTTCAGTGCTGATGTCATCAGAAATAAACCGAAGGCATAGGACTAGCTTCCCCTGGCGTGATACAGTTATATCACCGCGACCTGTCGGGTCGCAATCAGCGGTTCCCACCTGCGGCCTTCCCACCAGTGGCTGATTCCTTCCTACATCGATCATTGCTCGATCACCATTGGTAGAGCAAGGCGGCCGGACGCGAGCTCGTGCCGCGCTGCGCCCCCGACAAATTGCAATGTTACAAACTATACATGTCGTAGGCTAGCATTCGATGTCCTGCGATGGTCTCGTACCGCATAACCATTCTCTCTAGCAATTTTTGAAGCTAGAGCTCTTGACTCTAGTCGTTCCTCATCGCCTGTACACATCGTGGTTGCTGTTGTGATCATGTTCCTGATGACTGCACGTTTCACTGCAGCAGGATGTGAAGACGTTGCGTGAATCAGGATATTTTTACAGCTTGGTTAACGGTACCATTTCACGTTAGCAATACAAAGCTCTAGCTTCGAAAATGCCAGAGAGAATGGTTATGCGGTACAGGACCATCGCAGGACATCGAATGCTAGCCTCAGACATGTATACTCTTCATCATTACGGACTGTCGGGGCGGGTCAGTGCGGCTGCGTTTTCCGCGGTTCCAAAGTCTTTCTGCACCAGTTGTTGAAGCGATCAAATGACATAATTCAGCATGTTATGCCATCGTATTTACTCGTTTTTCTAACCACGTTTGTCGCATACGCGCTTCAAAGAAACGGCTGAGAACGGCTTCAAACAGTGTGCGCACTCCTACTGGCTGATACACCCCGACAGTCCGTAATGAAGAGAGTGTACCACGCTAGGGGAGCTACTCCATATTATTTTTTCCGATGACATCAGCACTGGAATACATCGCAGTATTGTGAGGAAACAGTTACCAACAACAAACAACAGGAAGATGTTGTATTGGTGAATATTCCCAACAGCAACATGTTGTATGGTGAATATCCAACAGCAAACATCAAAACGGCGACTTGTGCGCACAACGACGTCAGACAGTGCATGACGCCAGACTGCGTTATCTGCCCATATGAAAAGTAGAGATCGTGAGGAAGCTGGATTAATATCAGCTTTAATGTAGGGCGTGTAAGAGCCACTATTATCGGCGAAAACGAAGACGTATTAGTACGGCCGCATTAGAGAACAAACTTACTGGAAATAGGATTGATATCAGGACCACTTGCAAGCATAAGATGAACACAAATGACAGGAATGACTTTGGTGTTAAATGTATGATACTAGCGTACGAGACGGAAAACTCAGCTAGGAAAGTTTTGGAGTCATTCTGGATTTTCGCGAGAAAACCAAGAATGAACAACCGAAATGAGTGTCTGGCTATTACAAATGAATTCCTGCCGTTTGTATCAGAGTGCGAGCTACAGTAAGGACTACGTGCGCTATGACAATTTTGACTTATGCGACACAGTGAGACACAAGTGAGTCTCATTCGTCCTTACTGGTTCAACTGACACACAGCGTGAGCTAAGCTCCGCACGAGACCTTCGGTGAGTTGTTAGCACTCATTGCCGGGTTTTTGGAAGCGTTCGGGAAACGAGGTCGGAAACGCTAGAGTGGGGAGGGCGTTTGGTCAGATAGGTACTCGATTGGCAGAAGTAATTTAACAATCTCGAATGTAACTATTCCACCATGAACTGAGCTCGACGCATATCCATGTAGTCGAGCTCAGTTCATGGTGGAATGGGCCTTCCGGTACCAGCTCAGTAAAATAGAAATTTCGAGAATCGGCTGAGGATGTTCACTCTCGCTCTGCTTGTCTACATTTGGAAGCAGCGGTTGACAAAACGTGTCGAAGACTGAATGTCCTGAAGATAGTTGACATACAATCCATGAAAAAGTCACAATCAAAGATGCAAGGGAGGCGGGGAGAGGCCAAGAAAAGACACTTCGTCATGGCTTGCACCATCATGTTTACGTCGCTCGAAGTGACTATATGTACACACGAAAGGGCCGAAATATTCATGAAACGTTCCTCTGCAAGTGGAAGCAGTCCCATCAGCACTGACTCCACCGTCGCGAGGAGGAAGTGTTCCGTCATGGTTTCATTATGGCACTAAAACTAAGAGCGGCCCTTGTAGCGTAATGGATGGCGTATTCGCTAGACCTGAGGTACGGGTTGGAGCCCGCTTGGGGGTCGAGACTTGCCCATAAGTCGGCAATCTTGCGATAGCAATCCATCACTGCTCCCAAACTCAAGAAAGCCTACAGTAACGCCAGAAGCGGCAGCAGCAAGTTATACAGTCGATTCACCCAATCCTAGGTTTCTGGAGACTGCCACTCTTGCAGTGGGTGAACTTACATGTCCTGTCATTTTCACAAGCCACCTCCCACTCGCCTGAAGTCATGTGGGTCGTCGAGCGTCCTGGAGTCCCAAACGCATTACGGCCTAACGGCAGAACCTGAGATTGCTACTCATGGGATGGAAATTCGAATAAGGTGCAAAGAGGCTGACCAGAGGAAAAAGCAAAGAAATAAACTGACGAAAATGTTCTGAATAGCTTGCCTATTGGTTCAAAACATGTTGATGATGGCGCCCCACGGCTTGGAGGGGAAGGGAATTTTGCACTTTCTTTTACTGATTCCTGTTAAATTACACGTCGCGCTGTGCTGACACTATGTCAAGTGTAGACAAAGCTTATGCTGTTGCGTAGCTTTGCAGGAATTTGCAAGTCTTTATAGGAAGCATCGGCAATGGTGGACAGGATCCAGCAAAATGCCCCCACCAAACCAAATTGCACCTACATGAGCATACGGAGAAGAAATACTGAAACGTGGAAAAAATAAACAGGCAAGAGGTATGGCGACAGAAAGTGAAGATGATTAAGAGATACCTCCCACTATATAGCCGTGACAAGGCGATCTGACAAAAGTAGAGAGCTAGCTCAGGGGCGGAGACTGTATATGGAGATAGAGCCCTGGCGTCCTAATCAACCACTCCGAATTCACAAATATAGGACATCCGCTGTAGTTGCCGGTAGCGCAACCAAGGCAAAGAAGGTTTTCTGCAAGTCCGGTAAAATGGATGCATCCACTAACAAGTCATGCGAAACATGGTGTAGGGTGGGGTGCGGACCATGAGGGGAGTGCCTTTTTGGCCCTCCCTCAATTATGATATAATATTATAGGAGGAACGGCGCTAGAATCTTGCTTAGGTGCTGAATAATTGAGAAATCTCAAGGAAAAGCAACTGAAATGAGGGGAAAGGCCGAAGTCGGAAAGAACACAATTGATGTTGAATGCGCGATTATTCAGAAACTGAGCAAATTGTGAAATCTCGGAGAGTGTTCTGTTGAAACACAAAAATAATCGAAAAACAATTTCCGCGAAGGAGCAGAGAGTCACAACCACTGTGTTTTGTTGCAAACTTCTTGCAGATGGAATAAAGTTTGTGAAAAAGCAGAAATAGGAGCAATGGCAGGTATGACTCCATTCATATGGTCGGCATGGACGACCAGTTCGAGGCGACAGTCATACAAAGCAAATTTTGTCTGCCTTGCTTGCTTGACCTTTTTCTCACACTGAAACTTTACAAAGCTGATTTCACCACTCTGGATGGCTTAGACGCACCCTTAATTGTACTAAACCAAAGGGGAAGCCGACGCTTGGACGTATGGAGCAAAGGGCGGGGCGGCAATGTGATCCGTTCAGCATCCCCAGGCGAAGTGTTAAAAAAGCGCAGACGACGGTCACAATTTCCAGATGGCCTGTGAGTGGTCCAATACTCTGAGGCAAGGACATTCGCACACGGCAAGGTAGTCCCAGGTGAGATAGTCCCAAGTGGTGTATCGGAAGAAACCCTTTGGCGTCAAATCAACTACAGACTTTTAGCTGCTGATGCCGGGGCTGTCAGGAGGCAGGGGTTCCGTTTTCCAACATTTCTTGCAGCCTACCTGCTTCCACTATTGATATAGAACGGGCTGGGCCGCGCCAATCCCGTCCCCACAATACGCCTCAGTGTCCTCAGCGAACAAGAGTGTGACTGGAATGAATGTCGCTCTCTCGATTCGGACTACTTGATTCGCATTCTGACCAAATGAGGGGAAAGCTATACTAGAGAGTTGAAATGAACGGCATTTCACTTAGACCGCCATGGCCCAACTGATCTCGTACCATTCTAAGCCCAACTGCACAGAGAGGGCAAATCAATGGCTCAAGCGGAAACCAGGAAGTATCAGGAAATGGCTTACGGGAGCAAAGAGACTGCAGGTGACACTTGAGACAGGTGGTTTCAAAATGACATATGGAAATAGTTCCTAAATTAAGACCAAAGTACGAATTTTTCCGATTTCTTGACGTAAGAGCAGACCATATATTTTATTGATAATATGAATTATTGATAAACGTTAGCCAACTAACACAAATTACACACGACTGCTTACTGGATCTACTAATCTTAGCCTGATCAAATAAATTTTTTTGATAACCATTCTTGACTCGCAATCCACGCCTAGTCCCTCAACGGCGCTGATTATCGCCTGGACACCTTATCACAAAATAGCGACTCCGTTGCTGCCGCCAAGCCCGAGCGACAGTGTCTTTCAGCTCGCGAGAAACACACAGCCCTTTCCAGTTTTTTTTCGTACTTAATCTCCTTAAAGCATCCTGACGCATTGAAAAGGCGATAGACGCGGTGTTCGTTTAACTACTTGCTCCGCAGGCCTGGTACAATGACGCTTTAGCGTCCTCAGAGGGGTCCAATCGGCCATTTCTTCATGACTGTGTGTCGCGCCACCCACCCTCGCGTGCCCCTTTGAAATCCTTGGCGAATACGGCAGCGGCTCTGATTTCATAGCTCGGAGCTCCCTCTGCATTCGTTGGATTACACGCTGCGCTCGGGTGAAGCGGGAAGTCCAAGGAAGTCCTTTCCTCATAAGCGCTACGCGCTGGCCGCATGCTGCGTCCTAACACCAAAAGTCCAAGGTTTCTGAGGGGTAGCCTAGGGCATTGTCAAATAAATAAAACTGGAATAACAGCTATGGAACAGGTCAATGGCATTAATTAGACAATAAATGAATATAAACTCTAGTATACTACAGTGAACAGGCAGTTCAGCTTAGAACGATCCTGCCCTAGTTTAATCATCAGATGAAATAGAAGGCACCGCCGCACATCGTGATCATCAGTGTCGCATGCGTTCTCCCTGCAGTCCGAGAGCGTAGAAGCCACCTCAGTCTGGTTCCCTCCGCTTAAGCGGAGCGGTCATACTGTCCCCTCCCTTTCCGCTGGAATTTTTTCCTTGTTAAATGCAGTTTGTTTATAAACATCAATGGAAATTTTGTTTTTCGTGTACGAATAATGGCAGAAGAGTCATAACAGAGTAACCTTTGAGTAATGTCTCATAGGTGGTGTAGCGACAAGTCGCACGTTTACAACGCGCGCGGTCCAGGGATAAAACTTCGGCACTGGATCGGCGCCGTTCGCAGAAAGCCGTTTCAGTTTCGGGGAATAGGGATGAACCGGTACCAGGTCTGGGAGTATAGAACAGTGTCCTGCCACATGGGCTGTTCCTGCAAGCTTTTTGTGTTAGGTCAATCGCATTCCAAATTCCGCGTATTGATTTGGAATAATTAAGAGCGCCGCCCGGCTGCATCTTAAAAAGACTGATTCCAAAAGCGTGAGTTTCTATCCTTTATCCTTTACTACCTTGGATCGAGATGGAGATGATGTAGCTTTGTACATGGGCACAGCTCGGTGGATGCATCAAGTGGCCTCTAAGGGTTATAGTGGTCGGTTGTATCGGGGGCGCCGCGATGGTAAGCGTCCGCCTGCGACACCCACACGCCATGGCATTTGGGCTGTGTTGGGCCCACGACTCGTCCAATTATGCAAAAGCAACCCTGTTCCTTGCTTCAACGAACAATTTCGTCGTGGATACGTTATACGCAGTCACCTGGAATTGCAGCGCGAATTCTCGCTGGTGTGGAGACTTCAGCATATAACTTCTTTTAGTTTCGCGATGAACTACCAGTCTTCCTTTCTGATCAAGATGATATCTCAGTCAAGGGTGTGCCAAGCTCGCGGAGGCAAGCAGATCAGTCCCTCTCGGATTCAAGAAGAGAGCCTCCCGATGCCGCTTTGAACGATCAGTCATAGACACTACGCTAAAATGCCCCTATCTTGTGGCCAACCGGGAGAATGAATAGAAGGATGATGATGATATGAAGTGGCCATTTGAATGATATGTATACGCGATCGATGCCCGTCTTTGGACAGTGATTTTCGAAATCCTTTCCAAATCGCTAAACGATTCTCCAAACAAAGTTAACTGGAGCGTTTTGTCAGGGCGCCGACCCAGGCGCTTTAGGTTCAAGCCCTGCGCCCAATCAAGTATACAACAATTGCGTAACTGAAACGCAAAAACGTAACGACTTCCAAACGCTGTAACTCTGAAGGGAATGGGGCCATTCGGAGGAGACTTTGAGGGACAATGCTTCTGAGGGCCTCTTTCAGTGCCGTTCCGCGTGCCACTCATTCGCCTACGTTATGGTGTGTCGCCAAACTGGCGCCAAATGGTACGGCCGCCAAAAGTGATTGTCATACTTGTGATCAGGACCGTCTGTTACCAATGAGGTTTGAAATTTAGCGAAAATACTCCAATGCCCACTGGGATTCTAGTCGAGGATAGTGCCAGCGGCCTTAAGCGGACGTATTGCCCATGGTTACCCCACTGTTTCGAATTTTGGTCAAAAATCTCAGACTTTGCTGAAAACGTGTCCCTATGACTAATTTGGCCCCCAGAACACGAATATCACAACTCTTCAGCGCGAAAATGCTTGCGGTCCGCGCGCTACGAGCTCCGCACATCCCGTCTTCTCCTACATCACGGTCGCCCAACATGGACAGCGAGTCGGAAGCGAAGACGATAATCGGCCCCCCACGATAAGAAATGATTGTAGTATGGTACTTCTTGATGTGCCTGGGCAACCTTTGGTCGGAAGTTGTGGCGAAGATTTGGGAGTTTCTTGTGCGCCATAAACTTATGTACATACTTGATTGAACAGAATGTTGACTCGGCCAGATCAAAAACATGTGCATGATGAACATAGGGTGACCAGGTCAAAAACCTGCACAACTCTGCTCAGAGAATCGTTTAGCAGATATGGAATGCAGATTTGTAATCAGCTTCCAAAAACGCATCAGATGGTATACATCTCATCTCGAACGGCCACTTCGACCAAACATCCTTTCCTGGTAAGAGAAGTGTTGTAAACTGAGGTGGAAGGAAGTGTTTTATTATTAGCAGTATGTAGTAACTGCTAGTTCATTACTTATGATTACACAGCTGATTCGGTAGCAGCGTCTACCGTATTGCAGGTGTATAATCTCAAGTCAGTCTATAATAAGCAACATAGCAAGTGGTACACAGTAGGAAGACTGCATTGAGCATTGGCCAGTCTACTGAGATGATGCGGACATCCTATCCATTCATAATGCCTGTGAATATCACAGGAAGTCACTCATCATCTATCCTTTCTATCCTGCCTAAAAAGCCTAGACCAAGCTGGTCGTTTAAGGCGAAAGATTTCTTCAGCCCGGACCATGACTGGTCAAAGATTAAACTCACGGAACTCGAGCGCGATACGCACACCCTACACCCCTCCTCCACAAAAAGCACATTAGTTTCGTGCATACAACACCTCGATACTACGAGCTATACGATACTTGACCATAACTGTAGTCACAAAAAGCACGCGTCGTGCTCTGGAATGACTTTCTGGGAAATCGACCTGCTTCAACAATGGTCATAAGGCCTGCAAAGCACGCCGTAGGGAAAGATTACCACAGGCCACGCCATCGTTGTGGAAATCACACGGAGAGACTGGTCGTATTCGACGCGAGGAAGGGGCGGGTGGGGTGGAGGATCGCAAGCACGTGGCTCACTCGGAAGTGGGAAGAGAATAGCAGTTCTCAGATGCTGTTATTGAATGACTACAGCTTTTTCATGGCTCTTGTAGCGAAGAATACCTGAAAAGTTACTTGAAGACAAAAGCAAGCTGCAAGCTCAGAAATGGGGAACGAGCCGTTACAAGATGTCCGGTTGCCGCTCACAACGACGGCATGAATTAAACAAGAGGAAAGCTATACGCTTGGGAATTTCTGAACCGTAGGAGCTTGCACGGAGAAGCCCGACTAGAAGTTGCACCTCCCTAACATAGATGAGGCGCTGTTTGACGACGGGGATTAGATGTAGCGTGGTGTGGACGACGGCGGGATCATTTTGCACTTTAACGACTTTTCCCATCGACGTGTCTACCATCTAGACAGGCTCTCCTCGAGTTGACAGGTTTTACCATGATGGCTTGACGAGCTTGCTCCAGCTTCACAAGTGTTCACAGGTTTCACCAGAGTGAGACTTGTAAACAAAACTAGTGAAGCAACGAAAGTGCAAAATGCCCCCCCCTCCCGTTCGTCGTAGGAGCGCGTGCGCCATAGGTATTAATTGATGCCGAATGAACTATTCCCTAATAACTCAGCTGGAAAGATTGTTGTGCAAAAGCATGCGCAAGCCTTAGAGCAAACTGGAAATGGTATGGGGGGGGTGGGCGTTGAGAGTAGTGTTTCCTGCCGCCCAGAAACGCCCACAATAATCATTTACAGCGCGGCCGTTCTTCTTTAATTAGGCGGGACAGAGACGAAAGTTATCCCTTTGAGCAGTGGAAACTTTTCGATGATTCGGTCGACACCGTTTTGCATTTGCGAGCGAAGGGGCTCGTCGAGCGGGGCGGAGGGGGGGGGTTGAGTGCAGTCACATAGATATTGCGAGTAGCTAGAGTACGAGACAAGAAACAAGAAAAAGCAAGTAAAGTGAATTGATACCATGCACTTTGGGGCAGTTATAACTCCCATCTTCCTGCGACAAAAACGACCCCCTTCACTGCGGATACTCTGGAACCTATGACCAAATGAAAGCATAATGAAGAGATGCTGCGCGACAAGGGCTACGGAGCCGGCACAACGTTTCACTCAGTTTTTTTGACCAGTCTACGAGTGATTATCTCCGGAATCGAATATCCAGATAGCTGGAGGCGTTACTTAGACTTCTTAACTGGCTATTTATGAATTCTTGGAGAACATATATTGCTTTTAATTGCTACTACTATCCGTTCATGACGTATTATGCTCGTAGAGAAGCGCGTCCTGTACATCTCCAAGGCGTCGCCTGAAGTACTCATTTATCATAATTTATATCCGTATAGCGTCACGAAATCCGCGTGTAAATTAAGGAATTGATGAGTGAGCTGATATGTGCTGAACGATTAAAGAGCTTCGTAGCGTGACAAAGACAGGTGTTATGGGTGATACGGCGAACAACTTCCTGCCACTACCTGCACTTTTTCAGGAGTTTTGCCGATTTTTCTCAAAAGGCTAGCGTCGAGTGTGAATAGAGTGGAGGGAGATTTCCAAAGCATTGCCTGTTCTTCCCAAGAGGCTGGCGTTGACCGGGAAGAGGCTGAGGAGGTGTAGGGGCGAGCGTAGGGTGCGAGAAAGGGGCGATCTGCGTTCAGTCCCCCGGTATAGGCGGGGGGGGGGGAAAGACGACGTTTCCTTCTCGAGATTCAACGGCAATATATGTTACACTTTTTTTGAAAATCTGACTTGCGACAGTTTAAATTCAAGCAGTACATGGCGACGGACGATCATCAAAATTCGCGTCAGCATACTTCTATATGCGAGCGCTTATTTGAGAGCGGGTTCTGCCACGCGACCTTAGCACTCGAGCTGCCTGAGTTCGAGCGAGGTGTCGTTGACTCCTTCGCCACTGTAGAGCACCCTGTTGAGCTCCTCCTGAACCCGGTAATCGAGGGGGTATAGGACAGGTGACACACTTGGAGATTCCGCCTTCTCCAGGTACTCAACGCCCTTCGATTTCCATACAGGGAGAGTGCTTTGATTCCAGTGGCGGGTACCCAATCCGTGTGGCCAGTTACGACAGTTCCCAAGATGGTACAAGGCGACACATGACCACGCATATCCATCGTCGGAGGTTTGTCGACTATAATCGCCAGTGTTACTGAGTCCGGGCTTCCACGAAGAAACCTTCCTACCATTTCTGGAATTTTCCGGTCCATACATATCAAACTGTCTGCAGTCAGCCCGCCTGGCAAACTGCCCGCGTGAATTAAGCGTAACCTTCTGGACCGTAGAGACGTTGCTGAGCTTCTCAATGCTGGAGGTAATCCAGGTCAAGAGTGTTGGTCTCCACGTAACTGTCTATGAGCGACTCCATGCAAGAAGTTTCGCGGCTATTTGGAGGGGATGGGAATTCCAAAGGCCTTCTCCAGTCCCGCTGCGACTTACATACTTTCGCGCTTCATATTTTGCAGTTGTGCATGGAGTGATGGACAAGAACCTGCTCTTGCTTATCGTGGACCATCTTGGGTATCTTCCGCCCTGGTACTCGTATCCACGTCTTCTGTCTGGGCTGCGTAAAGTTTCCCGATGTGAGACTCGGCCAAAGTGTCTTTTTTTGCCCTCCCCCTTGTATGCTCTGTTTCCGAATGTTCGCTCTACTTGCTGACAATTCCATTAATCCCATATGCCGCATGCGGCGGATGCTTATTGTCGCTCCGTTCGCAAGGTCGATCGTCGGACCAGCACCCGGGTTCTCGGAATAGTTCATACGGTGCTCAGATGAGAAGTGAGGAGTCTACCTCATTAAGGAAACTTGTTCATAGAAATGTTGCCTGGAAGATCAGAAAAGTATTGAAGACTGAAAAAAATATGCGCCAGATTTCGCATCAGGTATCAATAACTGTTTATTTGGCTGTTTTATTGAGGATAAGCTTCGTGGCCGCTTAGTGAAAAAAAATCCAACATTTTCGCGTTCTTAATCGTGGATGATGCTGTTTTTATACGAATGTGAGAGGTACTACGCAACTCAACAATGAAAGTCAAGAGAAGAAAAATAGAAGTCCCTGTGGAGCGTGAAAAGTGAAATAGAAGATGAAATTGCGAGAGTGAACAGAGATGGGAAAGGGAAGAGCTTGGTAGACGCGACAGATTTCTGGCGTCCTCATCAAGAACGTTCAAGCCACAAAAGCGGCACAGCTTCTATAACTGCGAAGCGCAAAACCATAAGCAAAAAGATACATCCTTCACGTCAGCACGACGAGTAACCGCGGATTAAGTCTTCAGAGGTTAATTATTACGTATGACGTGTAAGGGACCAATTGATAGCGACATAGTGACTTATATACGGGGGAGATGTGGGCGGTGCTCAGATACCGTATCACTACTGCGAAGTGGGGGACCATTGGTGGCATTCAAGATGAGGGAATAAGAAATGAAAAAATGCACCAGGCCCCTGGGGCTATATTATTTGCAGATACCGCCAAGCGGCTGGCCCGTGCGTGCACCAATCGCCTGAATGGCGTGCCCATTTTTTGGTGCCTTTACGATTCGTCTAGGGCGAACGCAACTCTGACCGCCTAGCTTCAATTTTTCATTGTGCTGCCCCTTACGAGTTATCGTTCAAGAAGAGTGACCACAAATCAGGGAAGAAATGGCGGTTCTAAATGTCGCCCTACCCGGTTATCGTCGGATGTGTCTCAGAAGATGCGATCAAGAAACTAAGCTGAACTACAATGTTAATTACCATTGCTTTTTCTCACCCTGATGATATACCTACATAATCGACAATAGAAGAACAACTTGGTCCTTGCTGTAGTGCAGCTTCCTCAAAAGGCCATCTACTCTCATTGAGAGAGAAGGAGAGCGTTCCACATTGTGAGCGATGCGATGCGTTCTGGACGAGAGAAAAAGGCAACCATACTAGGCTCGTAACTCTGCTTTTGGATTAGGAACTCAAAGACGTTTAAAGGCAGTGGACATGAGGCCGGAGGTGGGCCGCTGTTGCCAGCGTCATTGGTAGAAGGGCTAAGTGAGTGTGGCCAAACGTACTCTTACAGCCCTCCCATCAATGAAGCTGGGACAACCGCACGCCTCCAGCACTCGTGCCCACTGCCTTTAAACCCCTACGTGAACATCCACATTTTACCGTAATCGCATTGTAGCCTTCGCGCTGGGTGCACTACCCCTATAATGGTGGAGGCAGAACGCACGTTAGAGGCAGAGTCCTTGATCACAACACGTGAGCAAGGGCAGTTGACCAGGAAATCAGGTGTCAAGGAAATCAGTAGTAAAGGAAAAACAGAAAAAAAACCCGTCGCAGATGCTTTGTGTAAGATTTAATACGAAGCGAGCTTAGACACCATGAGAGCTCGAGGGTTTGATCGGCCGAAATCACCGGACAATGGGGCTGTCACCGGGATTGATTCTAGCTGATCTGTTTTTGACAGCATCGTACCTGCCTAGCTTCATAAGCCGGTAGTCTGCTATTATGGCTGGGCGATGCGATAGGTAGGGTCAACGAGGGTGGGTCGGGCCAATGACACGAACGAGACCATGGTTTCTCTCACACGGTTTGTGCCGATGTGGTGCAACTTGCTACCAGTAGGGAAGGGACTTCTCAGATGATCGCGTAGCGTTCCAAACGCGTCCAGTTCGTTCATGGATATCTCCTTATGTTTGAGCTAATCAAGAGGTATAGTCCTCGCCTTGCGCAACCTTTTTTTGGGTACGGAACGCATTCTATTTCCACTCGGAATCATAATGACGTCTTGAATGCGATGTGGCCCATAAAGTAACGCAAGGAGTCGACCGATGTATGAGTCAGTGTTCTTATCCTAACAGACGAAACTGGTACCAACTTACAGTTCCCGGAGAGTAGAACGCTTGGTTGGCCACGGCGGTAGTCGATCCCAGATTTATCCCTGGGCCGTGCCCATGGTAAATGTGTCACCCACCAGTGCATCACTTCCTGCTAAGCTCAAAAAGAGAAAATGCAGAGCTACTACGATGATGAGAAAAGAAACATATTAGACTTAAAAGACACAGGACCATCCCATCAGGTTCCGGTGGGATCAGGTTCTTGCCATGTGCGCAGTGAGTGTGACTCTTTCGTCACGGAAGTAACACGGAAGTAACACTAGAGTGTTGTTGTAGGTGGATTCCAGTTGGGGCTCGACCCGATGCCAAAACGATCAACACGTGACACGCTGCGCTACCACCTATATGTATGCCTAGCCAAGGCAAATTCGCTACTCTGTTCAGGTAACTGTTGTTCTGTACACTTGCCCTTGACAGACAACTTGCCGTTCAAGTTGTTCGTTGCGGGATCCTGACGTCGACGCTCATGCTGAACTTCGTGGACGTGAGATAGAGCCCGAAAGGACTCCTCCTTCCGGCGCTGTTTGTCGACGGGGGGGGCATTTTGTACTACCATTGCTTCCCTAGTTCCGGTTTACAAATCTCACCCCATTAAAACTTGTAAACTCTTGTGAAGCTAGTGCAGGATCGTCTAGCCACCATCCTGAAACGTGTGTTAACTCGAGAGAAGGCTACCTAGATGGGTCGGCACGTCTATGGAAAGCAGAATGCCCCCTCGTCGACAAACTGCGCCCCTCCTTCCACTACGATAAGCTAATTCGAAACGGATGTTTTCCAGACCAATTTTTTTTTCAGACCTCAGGCGAGTTTTTATATGTACGCTTCCTTCATGGATAACCATCAATTGTTCCTACGAAAGAAAAATGCAGCAGTTGTCTGGGAATCAAATTCCCAAACACGTAACCAAAACATTTATTGTCTGGTGATGCTCCTCCACCTTGGTAAGGCAACACGCGCAAACGCGAAGATCGTGACGCGACCGCACAAAGATCTAAATTTTGGCCCAGACTTCAAAGACAGTTCCCGCAATAAAGTGTCATGGATAGTTGCTGTTCAATTATGAAAATTACTCGGAACAAAGTAACGTTTTTTTTGTTCCGGGTGATGGGGAGGCCATAACCTGCCAGTGAGCACTCTATCCCGCCGACTTGGATCATTTTTCAAAAGTGGGCGGGGCTTCCAACGAAGTGAGGCGGAGCGCCGCTTGCTTACAGCCTAAAAAAAGTGAAAATTTGAGAAGAAAAATCAAAATTCCGCGAAAAACACAAAAGTGGGCGTGGCCAGAGGGGCGGGGCTTAGTGTGCTAAAATAAAATGCACTATGGCTCTTAGTATATTCGTTTTGTGAAGACTGAAGGTGAAAAGAACGACGTCGGAAAAAGTTGAAAAATCCAAAACTCGCGGTAACTTCATTGAAAAGCGGGCGGAGCCAGATCTGTGTCAGTACCAATCCTTTTCAGTTGAAGTGTGTGAAGAAGCAGAAGTCATAAAATATTTTGAAAAACCGCGACCGCGCTGAGAAGTGGGCAGGGATGTTGGGCGCGGCTTGTAGCAGTACCTAGAGTGGTCTAGTTGTCAACTAGCTATTGTAAGGGGGGGGGGGTGTCCGATTTGATTGAAAGTGTCCGTTTTGATTTGAAAAGTGACCGATTTGGTTTGAAAAAGGTCTGATTTGGTTTGAAAAGTGTCCGATTCAAAGTGAAAATGGTATAATTGAAACTAGCGCCATTCGCCTCTACTTCCATTCTCGAAGAATCTCCGCAACATCTTGAAGCTAATTTGCCCAGCAAAACTGCTTGCGAAGGCTACCGGCATTGGAATTTGTATTTTTGGCCCTCTAGTACCAAACAACTTCGAAGAGACAACAGTTTCTGTTGGTTTCCTTTGACAGGAACTGATAACTTTGACCCATCGATCACCGAAGGCCTGACTTGCCACAACGCTTCCTCTGCTTCCTGTCCCAGGAGGAAAATGAAATTTCAAAGCGAAGTTTACTGCTAATACCAAGGCATCTGTGATGCCTGACTATTTTTGAATAGATCAGGCGCTATCTCATTCAACCCTGTGTCGTCACACGAAAAAGCATCTGCCATAGGATTAATACTTGATGCTGCAGTTCCCAGTTTTTAACCTACCTTTCCCCTTGCTATATTGGTCACAGGAGAGCTTGGAGTTCCTCACGAAGGCACAGTTCCCTCCGCACATTTGAATTCACAAGTTGTCGGTTCTCAGTAAAAACGACTAGCTTGAATTTCACTAAAATAGTGCTAACTGTGCTATACATTCAAGCTGCTAGCTGTGCTACATTTACCTCTGAGAATCCCGTGCATTGCAAAATACAAGAAACGGGCCGGCGACTATAGGAGTACGCCATTTCCTCACTGAAAAGTGTGCGGAAATGAGGCTGAATGCCATGTTGCACATTGTGGATGTCGGGTGAAGACCCAAATGACATACACCTTTCACCACATTCTAGCCTCATTTCGGCACAATTTCAAGTTTCAATAGCGGGTTTTTCTACAGTTGTGGACCTGTTCATCTCAATTCAGGTTCTACCAAAAGCGGAAGGCAAACGTTTGTTCCGCCTCTTCGATCTTAAAGCTGTTGGAGAGAATGGCATTGCTGCATGGGAACTTTGATTGTGCAACATCATCAGTAGACGAAGTTGCAAGCTAGAAGCTGCCACAAAGATCAAATGGGGGCTGTCTGGAACTTAATGAACACGAGGTAGAAAAATTGTACTTAATGCCTCACTGCAGCACACTGGCTTGTGAAGTGATCGTTTCCTAATTGTGAGCAGAGAACACTTTGCATTCATATTTAAAGCGATCGTAGAGTTTAGACTTTTCGGGATCCCTGCAAGAGAAAGCAACTACCAAAATGTGCCCACATCCGAGTAGTGATGAACATGGGTGGCCTATGTAACGGTGAGGTTTTTATTTCCGTAGAAGAACATTTGCTGCTCCTTTTCACATCGCTCATGGGGGAAACAGCTTTCCCGTGCTGTCGCAAAAAGTCCCGTTGTTATTCCTTTCTTCACTTATTCAGCCTGGTATTTTTAACTCTTCAGCTTTTCTGATACTTTTTGTTTCTCCTTGGGGAAGTTAATTCTAATTTTTAGGTTGGTGATGCAACCAGAAAGTTGTTTATTTCCTAGCCTTGTTAGTCCTTTCGTTTGCCCTTTCAGGTGTGCTTAGCGAATGAAGGAGGAAACTAAATGTTGGAGGAAATGGCTACTCGCTGAACCTACAAATCCTTCAGAGGACGGTAAAGAGGCGATGCGGGAACACGCAGTGATGGGTCTGCTCTGCTCACGCTAGGACCGTGAAATATGCTCTGAAGGAGTATCTGCAACCTATAACAATCCGCTTGCTCTCCTGGACATTTTGGTACTCTGGGACTACCAAAATGTCCAGGAGAGAAGCTATGAATGACGGGTAGTAGATGATGCAGTAGCAAACAGGGCACATCATTGTGGGGATTTTGGTCGAGTCCGTACGACCACCCCCCCCCCCTTTCGGCGGGAGCGGGTGAGCGACTCTTCTCCCTTCTCGCGGCGCCTCTGCCCCTCCTCATCGAACGAGCGATCGAGCGGGAAGCACACGGGTGAAACAAAGCGCTGAGAAAATACGACCCACGCCCAGGCGTACAGCACGGTGATGTGTGGAAATGTCGCGGTTCAGTACGGACCCCCCATTCATAGGGTTCGACACAACGTTGCTGTTACCCGCACCACGCCCCCCCCCCCCCTTCTACCAATTCTCAGATTGTTCCCCAACTTGCCTTCGGCCCACCTCTTTTTCCAAAATTCCCGAAAAACTTCCTCTCTTTACAAAATTTTGCGGTCAAGGGGGAAGAGCAGGGGGGGGGGAAATACGCCCCTTGTTGAGGATTTCGAACAAACGCGCCCATCTGCCCTGGGTAGCCAAAAAAAATATATTACGCAATTATGCCTTGCTTAATAGCAAAACAATAATATTGAAGAGAGGGACATTCGAAGGATCCCTTAATTTGGTGGCAATTGCTCGGGCTTTCCGCGACGTTATGAAGTCGAATCGGCGCTCGTACCGCACTCATACCGCTCAATCAAGTTCCGATTCTTCCAACGTCAGTCATTTGGCATCAAAACTTCACATGAGGATAAAAGTACTGACTACTTTTGAGTTTTTTTCTAATGTCCTTATCCTCGCAGACGAATCTGGTACCAATTTACCGACTCTTTCAGGATAGAGGGCTTTGTGACCTAAGAGAGAGCCGTTCTGGGATGTGACACCTGGATAGGTGTGAATGTGCCTCTTGCCGCTACACCACCTGTATCCACAAGTAGAAAAAAAACTGACGCTCATCAACAACGGGTGCTTCTCCCTCTTTATTTTTCTTTTTATCTACCTTATAGAACCCGTTACATACATCACAATGTATTCTTATGTTGTGCAGGAAAGCACTGTGACGCAACCAACAACCTGAAACACTCCCTGTGCCACCCTCTCTACTCCAAATGTACGCTCCTGAGAAAAGAAGCAAGCGCAAACGGCAAAAACGACAATATTAAGCGAAAACAACTCGTGACATTTACAAAAACTTCCAGTTCGAATGGTTTGCTTCTGAAACTAGCGAAAAGGGGTTTCATGACATGCGTAGAAGAGCAGAGGAATTTTTGGGCAGTATCATTTGAGTTGAGAAAAATATCTGACTTATCTGACGCAGAATGCTCTGAATATTCCTCTGGAACTCTGGTCAAAGACCTAGGTGAATTTTACGCCCACGAGCGCTGGCTACGAACATGGATTCATAGAAAAGATCGTTTTATAGGATAGAAATAAGACGCATTGCAGAAGTGGTCAAGAATGTCAAGCCACGTTCTGCCACGCTAAGTTTGCATGTCCGCGCCGTCCCACCTGGAGGGGAATGTGCCACTCCAAAAACGTCTAAAAGTCGCGGGAAGATAAAAGCATACAAGAGAGGGATATGAAAATAAGTGTTGTGGCATAGGTGCATCATCGTGCGGCTCCCTCAACCACCTTTAAAGTGCTAATGCTCGTTCATACTTCGCGTCAGCGTTTCGAGCAGTTCGAGAGTGCGCTCGAAGGCTTAAACTCTGAGGAGTATGCACGCTCAATTACCTCCTCAGACTTGCTACTTTCATTTACTAGGGTCTCTATGAGAGTTTCCACGGCTGTTTGACTTCTCTTCCGCAGAACGTAGTTGGGTGTGTTGCACGCAATCGGAAAGAACAGAAGCATAGCTAGAGTTCCACCCTAATATTCCAGAAAAGTATAATAAAAGGGCATTGGTATCACGGGGTGGAGTAGCATACAATCAAAGCAAATATGTGGTTTCTCAATCCTGGAACAATCGCCACATCTGGCTCGTATTTCAGAGCAGGATTGGCATTTATTTCAACGACCATCCTTCATTTTCTAGATTGAAAACGTCACACAATTATTGGTGCCAGGCTTGTCTGGGTGGATAAAAACAATGACGTTTGTATTGGGTGGCCACTTATGTAATAGTATGGGATGGAAAGAAGCCAAAATCCCTCTACGTTCCTTAGTGGAAGTGAAGAGCGTTGGCGCATCCAGAAGATGATTAACGGACTGC
>MU940852.1:0-12698 GCA_036418165.1 Cooperia oncophora
TATGAGAGTCTCCACGGCTGTTTGACTTCTCTTCCGCAGAACGTAGTTGGGTGTGTTGCACGCAATCGGAAAGAACAGAAGCATAGCTAGAGTTCCACCCTAATATCCCATTTTCCAGAAAAGTGAAAGGGCATTGGGGTGGAGTAGCATACAATCAAAGCAAATATGTGGTTTTTCAATCCTTGGAACAATCGCCACATCTGGCTCGTATTTCAGAGCAGGATTGGCATTTATTTCAACGACCATCCTTCATTTTCTAGATTGAAAACGTCACACAATTATTGGTGCCAGGCTTGTCTGGGTGGATAAAAACAATGACGTTTGTATTGGGTGGCCACTTATGTAATAGTATGGGATGGAAAGAAGCCAAAATCCCTCTACGTTCCTTAGTGGAAGTGAAGCGTGGCGCATCCAGAAGATGATTAACGGACTGCGGAAGCCACGACATGTAAAGAGGAGTGCGAAATATTGGAAAGTAAAGACTCGCGCGTCCTTGCCTTGAACTTTAAGCTGATCAGCTGAGAATGCAGAAGACTGTGCGGCAAGGGTAATGTGGTCCGCAGAGCATAACCTCATGCCAGTTTCGCGGCGAGAGGTTGCAAGGTAAATGAGCTGGTTGCTCCACTGGCATCCTTCTTTCTAGTGACTCCGCCTTCAAACTCCGCCTTCGAGGCCCTCCTTCAAGCCAAAAAGCGATGCTCCCGAACCAGTAGTATGAAATGGATGCTCTAGTGTCTCTTATGGGATCTTCGGGTTCATTACGAGGAATCAGCTGATCACGAGTAGAGACGTTCCGACACGCGGTATTTTGGCCCTTTACCGGTACAATTGTTCGGGACTGGAGGGGCCTATATTAAAGGCGCTGTCGACGTTTCCTTTGACATTTTCTCTTCACGGACAAATGACTTGACAACTCTCCTCCATATTTCAACACCACTATCTACGATCCTTACCGTGCCCTTAAACCTTCAGCGGTAGGCCACAGACGCCGAGCATGTAGACAGTCAGAATCTGACGCCTTTTCGAGTCGTAACACTTAGGTACTTTACACTCTGACTCCCCCCCCCCTGAGTAGGGTCCACACTAGGACTCTCTTTGGAGGTGTGGAGAATGTCATAAGCAACAATTTCACATAACCGGTGATGCTGTCCCCTGGCCTGAGTCAGATTCACACTTGCTCAGCACGACGGCAGGGTTGTAGACCACATGTACGGCGGAGCTTCGCGTAGAAACTCGGTAGTTCTTCAGCTCAGCTAAGCGCGAGCCGATCATTAAGACCCCGTAATCTAAACGGTTAAGAGATATGACAGACACAGCATACGATTCAAATCGCTGTGGAAGAAGGGGTGTGTCAGTGAGGCTGGCGCGCCGTCAACCACCGCTCAAGCAACTGGTACAAACGTGCATATGATGACAGACTGTCGGGCGTGCTGTCGTAACAAGATCAGGAAATAAACGGACGCTGGCGCAAGCGCATCCCCCATCTCCTCGTCACGCCCGTCGTTCTGCAGCGACAATCTGGAGATATGGTGAGCTTTCAATGCACCAATCGACAATTAGCGGCCTTTTACGCATCATTGATGGTGATATGCTAGTTCGGATAATCCTGGCACGTGGGGCTCTTAGCAAATGGTTGAGTCGTCGAATTTCCGGCTCACCGCGGACCTTCCCCTCCTGTTCAGTGTTCTTAACACTTTTTGACGGATTGCGCTCTTCTGATGTTCTGACGCCACTCCTCCCTCCTCTTTGAACATTGACCAACAAACATTGATGTGAAATGAGCATTCAGAGGTCGACCCGTTACGAAATTCTAGTTCACTTGCAGTCGAGTAGCGGCGGTTCTTAGCAGAAAGGGTCCACAACCCAGCACGACCTCAGCAAAGGAGCTCTCGCTACGATTCATCAAAGTTGAGCCGCTTCCGTTTGTTTGCTTTGTTACCTATGTCTGTGACAGGAAAAAGCCGGACGAATTCGTTTATTCAAGAAGCCTGATCCAGCGTCAAAGGCCTACGACGGATATCCATTGACTAAGCAACGGACCTAAACAGGGATTTTTGCAAACTCTGGCAAAAATTACTTCGCGTTAGGCCAACTCGCATTCCGTAAGTCAATGAGAGAAGTTGAGGTGGGTAAGTGGTAAGTAGGCAGGCAACACGCTTAGCTTCCTTAGTCCATGGCCATCATCGTTGTGGATTCCAAAAAAGGAAATTGGGAGGGGGCGGTTGTCGTACTGATGTCCTTGAACGTGGTAAATGTTTTTCTATTAATTCCCCCCAGTTTCAGTTCTGGTGGGGGGGGGGGGAGTTTGCAACCTCCTGGAGCGGCATTGTTACGATTTTTGGTAGCAGATGCTCGGGGTTGCTCTATCTATACTTATCAAGGCAGACATTGAGTTTTCAGGTTCTTAGGTGCACTACCCTCTAATTTTTTTTCAGTGCGAGTGATTTCAAGGATAGTAGGGTAAAGTCTTTGCTGTCCATCGATCCCTTTCCAGGACGCAGCGCGCATTTCAGTTCCAAGCCAGTGGTAGGGCTCATTGAATGGGATGCGGTCTACCATGCCGATTCAGAAGTCAGTGTGCTCCCAGATGAATCTGGTACCATTCTACGATCCCTGAAAGTAAAGAGCCTTTGGCTCGAGCGGGAGAGCCGATCCTGGATTTGACCCCGGGTCGCGCACCTGGTGAAAGTGTCCTTTGACACTACACCGTCTCCACCACAAGTGTCCACTGAAAAGAATAGTAATAAGCTACAGTTTCTACAGTCTTCGCTTGCCACTTGAACGAACATAAGTATTACGGTAAGCTTAATAAAACGTCTATGAGGAAGCGTCAGTCATCTACTTCGGAGAAGATATCATGAATAGTTGATAAAGTCGATCAGTCGGGGCGGTCTTTGGAAGGGGAGGGAATCGAAATGAACCCGCCTTCGGCTGCCTTGCTCCACCAATACTGGTTGGACAGCGATCGATTCAGGAAGAATTAACCAGTTGTGGGAAAGCCGCGTGAGGGCTCAGACCATCCCTCTTGGAAACGCCCGTCTATGGAGAACACTGTGGAAAACTTGTAGCCTGAGCCAAGGAGGGAGGTGGTTCAGGCTTGGTAACATTCAGGGTTTTCCCCGAAACTGTCCTCTACCTCAGTTCAAGCGGAAATTCTAAGCTCCGTGACGCTTCTTCATCCTTTCAATCATTAGATGCCATTCAGAATGAAGGCAAAAATCGAGACAATAACAGGAAAACGAAGCATTCAACAGTTCACAGTGCAAAGCACTTTTTTTGCTTAGATTTCTTGCAAAATTGACATCGACGAGAACAGTCTCCCAGATGAATGGGTAGAAAATGACGGGGGATAAAACAGCCAAAGGAGCCGAGAAGATCGCCACAGTATAAGGTGGAAGAGCATTTGAAAAGTCATTGTGGCCGGTATCAGCATTTTTGTGATTTTAAGGCCAGAAAGAATGGTTTGACGGACAATCCAATTACAGGGCATCCACAAGAACTCGGGTCATGCAGTCGTCGACAAGTTCAGAGAACACCCAACAATGACATTCCAAATGCTCAGAGACTAGCTCAAGTGAGAACGAAGCAAGAAGTCTACCCACCGCATTTCTAGTAGTGCTGTTCTTTGCTGTGAAGCCACGCCCCGCTCTAGAAAACATGGATTGTGAGCCTCAATACTAATGACTGAATGGTAAATAAAACAAAAGTGGGGAAAAAGGGGGAGAAATCGAGAAAATCCCTCCCGAAATGGCCCATAAAATCCCATGCCGAGCCACGCTCCCTTGCGTGCATAGGGCGGAGGAAGGCCGTATCAGACTTGTTCTCTTTTGTTGGTGTGAGCTCCTTATCATTATCGAATCACTCCCACCATCCAAAAAATCGAGCTCGAGTACCAACAAGAAGATTTAGAAATGAAAGCTGGGCGCTACGGTGGTCAGTGGGCGGGGCCGTGGCCTCGTGTCGAGCGGTTCACTTACCCTCACGTATTTCTGAATTGTGATAGCAGCATATCACTCATGCTTGCAGAAAGTGTCAGCCAAAGAAGGCGTCTGCGCATCAGATGAAGGCGGGGCGCGCCTCTGACCAAACTGATGGGGAAAAAGATTTCATGTCTCTTTCAGAAACAAATGAGCACCTTTCGCAAACTTGTCATGAACTTCTAGGCTCCAAACTAGCCGAGCAGGGGCTCCAGACTAATGGTGTCTAATTTCTTCTCTGATTATGTAATTCTAGTACTTCTGCTCTGTAGAGAATACGTTTTTGGGCCAATTGTGAAGTCGGGCGTTATCCTGGAGAAATGTGACACCTAGTCGTTTCGGAGGCTTCTCTCGCACTGCTGCAGCTAATTTCCGGCCCGAGCTGTTGCTTGTAAACTTCGACATTGATTGTTTGCTTGTTGTGAGTGGTGCAGTTACGGAAACGGCATATACAACGTTTTCCAGGAGTTTGAGAGCACAACCTCAATACGAAAACTTCCGCAAAGCAAGAAGGATTTGGTGCTGTGCATGTGGGATGCGCCACACCTTCTTGGTTTGACGCCCGCTTCTGAGGTTAAACTGAAGTTTTGATGGGCAAAGCTTGATGGATTTGATGCTGCGAAGATTGTTGGTATATCCCGTTAGGAATCTGAAGAAGTACCATCACCATACCAGATCAACGGACCCCACCAACGAGGGTAGGCATTGAAGATTGAGGAGGAATCATTATTCTACTGGGAGCCACCGAAGCCAACGAACTGTTGGCTCCATTCTCAAGGCGGAGGAATTACGGGTTCAATTTCAAGAAAAACCCTGCCGGTCTTTCACCCAGTCCGGTCTTCGCCTGCTCAGAGAAGTGCGAGCTATCGCCTATTCATTAGGGAAAGTCTCGCGACACATCAAGGTTTAGCGAGAATAACCATTAACTATCTATGGCACATGTATCCAAGTTTAGGGCATCTCTCAGTTCCCACTTTTCTTTAGAAGCCATGGCAGTCAGGTTCGGTAAAGGGGAGTAGCTGGACCTCGTTCGGAGAGCCAAACCGTTTGATTATCAAATTTGCTTCCACGAGAGATGCCACTAGATCGCACACGCAGGTGGTAGCTAGTATGCTGCTACAGCCCTTTGATTAATCGTGCGTAGCGGTCGCAGTCCTTGATTGAAATCCAAAATTGTCTTGGCCGTACTCCTCATCGCCACAGGTGAAGACTACTCAAACAGGCGATCGTCATTCACGGTGCCTTCGCGAGTATGGAGGGAACTGCGTCCTTCAGATTCAGGCTGCGTTAGGACTCGAACGCAGTTTGGTGTCATAGGCTCCAGATACAGTAGGTTTTGTGCGCTAGTTTTGAACGTGGCAGAGAAAACATGAACAAATTGCGTTCCATAACTTTTCGCTGAAGAGGCTCAAGCGACTTGCACGACCGATATTACACAGTATTGTCGCTTGTGCCAAGAAAAAAAGCGCCACTGCGTTAGAGGAGCGGTCTGCGATGATCCATGAAAATGCAAGTGATTATGAGGGAAGGTAGTGCGGTCCGGATCGTGGACAACCGCTGGGCCCACGTTTCGCGGGAAAGTTATAGCAGTAAACGAATCAACTCAGCCGCAACAGTCTGCTCTCCAGTGCCTGCCGATCTCGCCTTTTTTCCGCGTCCGCGCCTCCAGACTCCGCATCCAAAGTCGGGTGAAAAAGTCTAGTGATTCCGGGCCAAGTATGCATGGGTGGACGCCCACTCAGCTATCTCTTTGTAGAGGTCATAAGGTTCATTGCTGGAAATCAGCCAACGGGAATCGTCCCAGCGCGTGATCTCTTCAGTCTTTTACTTCTACAGTGGCTTGAGGCCAGAGGAGGTCTGAAGAATAAGTTTCTAACGTTTTCTTCGGCATTTTCCATGGATGGTTCACTTGGCGAATTTCTTCCACATTTCTGCAACATGACCTAGGGTTTTTCTGTTGTAGCGGAGTGGACAGTGCCGTTTAAGCCGCACCATCTAACCTTGACATGCCTCTTCACGCGTAGCGTACACGGCTTAAGCTCGGCAATGAATTTGAGAGGCGTTTTTTTATTGTGGGACCGACACCTAAGTTTCCTTACCTCAGCTGGCTTGCCAATTTTTGTACATTCCTGTATATTAGTCTGGGCGGCGTGTCGGGCCCATTCTATTTATGTTAGTAGTTCTAATCTCACAATTGAATTTATATCGCTGTACCGTTGCCTGACGATGATTTTCGTGGTCACTCGCTCAATAACGCATGGTATCCTATATTTGGAGTACGATCCAAAGTGCTAGCAGGGCCATACAGTGGGAAAATAAAGGTAATGTGACTCAGAAAGCAGTTCCAAATGAGTTTCCCGTTGGTATCTGCCAGTGACCGCTACGGCAGCTGTGGCGGCATGCATGTACTCACATATCCCATGCAGCACTGGCAGCCGCTTCACGTATCAGTTGCGTTTCATGTAGCATTTTGCAAATGAAGATATACAAATATCAGCATCGGTTGGACATTTGTGGGCGGCTGAGTTGGTATGTTGCAACTTGACAGGGCGCATATAGGGGTCCTACTTTTGGAAAGGGCGCACGTAGCGCCACTCAGGGTCACCGTTACTATGTCTCTATTGCTAGAAAATGTGAGTCCGACCACCGCGTGAAATTTTTTGTGCCCCGCTGTTTCTTCTTTTTTGAATTATCGCGAAACCGCGCATTGACCCAATGGTGTGGTGGTCACCGTTTGCAGTATTACGAGGAGGACTGTGGTTGTTACTCTGTACCCATTTTGGTAGGCGGCTCCTATTGAAGCCTTCAAGCCCCTCAAAGCTGCCTCTACCAGAGGCCACAATCACATCAGAATACATCAGAGAAGCATCGTGGCGGTTCGAAGGGCCATGGAAAGTTATAGGGATTAACCGCAATTTGTTTTTTTTCCAAAATCCACGATAAACAACCGATACGGTAGAAAAAGACGAGGAATGGAAAGTGCGAAGCAGTTACCAATTAGCTGTGCAAAATCAAATACCATTTAATTCTATGAGCTATCATTAGATAACATTGAGATTGAAGCCATGCGATACCGACGTAAGACAATTATCAAAAAAGAAAATGTTGAAGCAGAGGCGGTATAGTGTCGTCAGTGGGAGGAGGTGTTCCAGACGAGCCAGTTCCAACGTTGTGTACGAGTTGAGTTTATGTCAAGGAGGCGTTGGGCATGGCTTTATGTGCGTGGGCTATTCGATCTTATATCTGTCGGCCCAGTCGGTCCGCGCAGCTTCGTTACTGTCAAAGGGGAGGAAGAAAGCAAAGAGGCGTAGAAGTGGAAAAAAAAATCTGGCTTGCGTGTGCTAAAAATTGTAAGAAGCAAGGGGCGTCCTTCATGGTTAAGAACCCATTTCCAAAAGGGCTTGTCGGCTCATGTACGCCCTCCATCCCCGCTCCCTCCCTCACGCGAGAATCACACGAATTGCTCAAGGTCGGTTTTTCCAGCCGCTCCTTCCGAGCTATTGCTAGGAGAAGCGAAAAAAAACGACTACGTGAGCAGTAACGACGGACTGCGACTTCCGGCAATTAAGGGTTCTTTTTTTTTTTGGGTCAATAGGGACTGCTGTGTGGCATTCTTGCTCCCATTCAGAAATTCGTGGTGATCCTATGAATACAACTGCCTCGGTCCCTGTATAATCACTTAGGTTGGCCTGCCAGGTACAAGTCAGTCTGATTTCTTTTAATTCTGCCCTGCAGGGTTTTGAGGAGGAACCTTTATCCGGCTTGAGGTTCCGCCACGTCTTTGACGACTTGATGGTTCCAACACCGCTCATCTTGACAACGGGGCCGGTGTGTGCTGCAACATTAGACTTAAGCTGCCTTGCCGCAGTCCTAGTGTTATGTTGCTGGAGATATGTGCAATTGACGGTATTATTCGTAATTCCCACTACGCCTTACTAAAAGCTAAGATTACTGACCAATGAACGTCGTGAACTCAGGATATCCTAACAAGGACTTAGCTCGGGAGTTGGATGCTCATTGTTGGTTCAATCTCGAAAATCCAGATTGACTCCTAGATTCCTCTAGAAGAGATTTCCGTCTTGCACGCCGGTTCAAAACCTTTCACATCAAATCCGTTCTCGTTATGCTCCTCAAAGACAATTCCCGCGACCAAGAAAGAGGGGTATAAGCTGCTCAAGCATGACTCTTAACTTCTTCAGAGTTACATTTCCCCATCAGTGACTCACCAGCAAAGAAAGAAGCGAAAGAGACCCTGGGAACACTCTGAACAGAAACCCTCTTACAATTAGCAGTGGTGCCGGCGCCTTGGACTAGTTTGTCGGACGTCGGCAAGCCTCATCAGCAGGATTCGACGTGTAACAATTCCAGGCAAGAGCAGAGGAAATCACCTTAAGACGCTACAAACAACGCTGTACACACGCAATCCCGCTTGTAAGCTATTGTCTTGCAAATTGAAAGCAATCATGGTTGTAATGGTTGCAATAATCACGCGTCTCTAACTTATTTATATATCGCCGTTTCCAGCGATCAAAGTGGTATATGCTCTGCGAATGCGGACAACAATGCCAATTGCACGGAGGAATTTGCAGACCACTTGATCGCTCGAACTGTCTTTAATATTGTGCTTGCCAATCGGGGCGGTTATGACATCTGGTCTCTGCCCCTGTGGGTGTTCTTTGCTGCGGATTAGTGTCTTTTCCTTATTCACAATATACGTGATATTGCTCGGAAAGAGTAGAAAAGTCGGAGTTATCTATAAGGTTTAATGAATGGCTTGTAATATGTGTAATAAAACAAATAATATGCAGTGTAGTATGAATAGTGAGTAATATAATAAATAGTGTGTACTGTAGCATGAAATATGTATAGCTACATATATCTATCCGCCCCGAAGAACCTCTAGCCGGGGCAAGACCGAGGTACTGTATTGTTTGCTTCGGATGCTAGGGCGTGCCAGGGAGGTTTGCGTTTGGCGCGGCACCAGCCCGATTTCCACCAACTGTCGCTAGTCCGCTACAGCAATAGGGAGAGAACGGGTTAGCACTGCGCCAAACTCAGCCTCCCTGACAAGCCCCAGCATCTGCAGCTAACAAGACTGGATATGGCTTTGTCCGAGCTAGCTGTCTTCGATGCGGATAGCTAGTGTCCTTCTCGTGCCCCCCCAATTAGTGCTCTTGTTAGAAAATTGCAAACGAGTTGAAGTTATTCATCATGTCCGATGAATGGCTTGTAATAATAGGTAGTAAAATAAATAATGTACAGTGTGGTATTAATAATGCGTAGTGTAATAAATATGTGTAGTGTAATGTGTAGTATATCACTGAAAGAAGAAGAGAACTGCTGGGGAAAAGGCTTCTGTTGATTGATTTTGCCGTACACGGCACACCATTGGTTGGGGATCTTGGTCGAGTCCGTATAACCACCCCACCCCCCCCCTCAGGGTTGCTTGACATCGAGTCTCCTTTTCTTGTCCCACCTAATATTCCCAGCTCCCTAACACTTTTCCACCTTTCCTTGTTTTTCCGGAATTTTCCGAGAATTTTCCTGGTTTTTCATAGAATCTTGTTGTAGGCAGGATTATACACATGAACAGGAAACAACACAAAATGCAACAACCTTTTCAAGAAAAGCAGGTGGGTGGCGAATACGACCCTTCCTTCTCTCAAAGATCATTAGCGACAGACCTGTTGGGGAATCCCCAACGATGATGTGATGTGTTGCCGTATGACGGTCATGATTCCTGCAAGCGATAGGGCGTATGGTGGGGCGGGGCTTGGATTGCAGTCAGGGCAGATTCCCCAGCAATAATGGCGGGTTCAGGATGTCACTGGTGAAAAAAAACCGTCTTGGCTGCGCTCCGCAGATCGCATCTACCGCTGCCTGAATGTATGAGAGTGGGGATCCGATCAAAGAGCCGTGAATGATATACAGGGCAATGCAGACGGTGGGGCCATTAGTGAAGCCCAATTTTCCCTACTAATAACTACACGCCCACTGGATATTCCAGGTCAACTGGAGGTTTTCATTACCAGGCTGTTCGGGAATGTTCTGACATGATATCGGATGATATCGTGTCGAGAACATTCCCGAACAGCCTGGTAATGAAGACTACCCAAGGGAAGTGGCGGTCATACAGATTAAAGAGTTTCTGAGCAATTCCAGACCTGTGAGAGCCCAAAATATCAGAGAACGTCAGTCAATGAAATGCTCAACCCAAAACGTCGTTCAGCCCCAGACATTCGAAGAAGGGAGCATAGAGACTATCAGAAGACATATAAGTCAGTGTTTTTACACTATCGAAGAAGTTCACCAACAAAATTTTCGGCCACGTCGGCGTGAATGGGTTGACAGCAGCTTTACAAATGCAACTCTTTCGTCAGTCGAGAGACGCGCGGAAATGAGTCTGGAGGGTGATGATACCCTTCAGTCTCATTTCCGTGAGCGAATAGCCTTCCAAACTCTGCTCGCTATTCTAAAGGGCAGCCGATCTGCGTTGATCAGCATAATCCTTCAGGCGACCATGCAGTCAGAGGAACACAAGCAAGAGGTACGCAGTACAACTATCTAATTGCTCGCTTAGGTTTAGTATGTCAGGTTCGTCGGAAAGTTCTGCACTTCCGAGTCTTTCTTCATAACTGATCATAACATTTCTTACACTCATCGGATCTACCGGCCAAATAGCACATTTGATCAGGCACACTTTTGCCAATGTGACAGCAGTCGAGAATCCCATCAAAGACAAAAAACTGGGTGGTCGAGAGTTCACGAAATCCACGAAGGCTTTTTTGCCTGGTCCTGATTGATGAAGTATTTCCAGCAAGGGAGTTCTGAAAATGTTAGAAAAGGTGATAGTCGATTGGCGAAAGGTCTGAAGAATATGGCGGTTGAGGTAGAACTTCAACCCCCAATTCGTTCAATTTATGGATAGTGATGCAGGGATCACTCCAGCCGATGACCACCAAATCGTACATAATCTTTTATGTGAGGCTCGGCTTGAAAATTACCTCCGGTGGTTCGTCAACACTGTCCGGCGACCTCCCTGTTAGATCTATGATCCACTTTTCATCAAGGTGACAATTCGGTTCAAAAATGGATCGTTTCTGTTGCGCAAAAGCAGTGAAGAGGAAACCGCGAGACGTGCCAATTTCTGCCGGTCACTCAAATTGTGGGGCACCCACTTATCGAGTTTTTTCACCTTCCCAATGCGTTTCAGACCATCTACAACACTGAATTTGCCAACGCCTAGCTTTTCTGCAATCTCTCGAACTGTTTGGGATGGGTCAGCCTCCGAAATCCCCTAAAATCCTCGTCAGATATTGCTTTAGGTCGACCGCTATGAGGTTCATCTTCAAGGCTGAAATCTCCAGAACGAAATTTGTTGAGCCATTGCCGCACAGTGCTTTCTCTAGCACTATTGGGCCCCACACCTGGTTAATTTGTTGAGCTGTTTCGATTGCGGATTGCCCAATTTATAGTCGAAGAAAAAAATCGTCCGAAGTGCTCTTTTCACATGCTTGAAAAATCTTGAAAAAAGGGGTTCATCAAGCAATGGTGAAACGGCAGTTATACCATCAGATAGCGCAAAGAATTCTCTTCAGGATGTACTACTGAGACGCAAGGGAGAATGAGTTTTTAATCAGCAATGAATGTTCAAAAAATAGTAACACAAAACGTGCAGAACTTTCCGGACAACCTAATAGTTTGGTAACGGCACCCAAATATCTATGACCTCTAGTCCCGTTGCACTTTTGAGCGGAGAAAGTGGCACGCTGCTATAGCTACGGACCTAATCACCTCGCAGTGGCAGACCACGATCTATGTGTACAGTATGTGTAATTGTATGTCTCGAGTGTACAGTCTGTCTGGGGAGGTGGGGGGGGGGTAAGCGTTGAGTAATGTGTAATAATGTACAGTCTATTTGATTGTTTGTGAATGTCACATGTATGCAGATCATTTTTGCAGCAATGGTCCGTATGAAAGCCATCTGAAAGCTGATGACCTTTACTTAGTGAATGTCACTGTATTAGGAAAGATAGCTGGCTAGACGATTCATAGAGAAAAACAATGCAGAAGAAGAGAAGAAAAGCACAAAAGCAGACAAACCTCGGCACCTTGTTGGAAGACGCAGCGACTCTCACACTCGAGGGCATACCACAGAGCGGCGCCCGTGGGTGTATGCCATAATGGGGCAGGACTGGTAGCGGCCCTGAGTTGCCTTCCATGGAATCCTGGCACTGGCTCCTGCGCAGTCCCTCGACTGTGGCCATTCCGATGACGACGCACGAACTGACAGAATGATAAGACTGATGGATGATAGAATAGGTCATCCCGTCGCATATGACAGCGAAACTCCCCTTCTGGCTCGTGACAGCATTCGTCAAAAACCTGTGGCAGTTCGCGGTAGGACCCCAGTGCGATGATTTGGCGATCCAATGATCTGGACTCGCCTGAAGCTGCAACAGGCCGTCTTGAGCTTTACAACTCTCCGCATTCTTGTGACGGTGAATGCACTTGCACTCGCTTATGAAAGAACATTTCGGGTGCATTTTATCTTTAGCAATCCGAGCAACCTTCTACTACGTGTGTCGTAAACTTTGATGGTGCGTCCATTAACGAAATGCCTTCTACCCTTTCCTACTCCCTCGTATATTTTGGTGTGCTGGGCAAAAGAAAAATTTGGTTGGAACAATCATTAACAAATCGCATTCTAAAGGCGCGTCT
>MU940866.1:0-16283 GCA_036418165.1 Cooperia oncophora
TGTAGAATGCCCATATCTCTGGGTTGACTGCTTAATCAGTTTGCTGATCATCATTCTATACTTATGCACATCTTTTTTGTACTCTGAAAGCTTTTTCGGTGTACGCATATTAAACCGATTCGGCGCAAACTCTAGGCGTTGAGGGTCAACCAAGAGGAATGCTGAGGTTGAAGTTGGATGAGACGTTGCGGGGTTTGATTATGTGACACTAAGGCGGACGAATGGCTGACCTATTTCCAACTGAGATGCTAGCGGTCGTTGCTGCGATTTGCGCTACGCCTCTCAAATTCGCTGAGGAGGTTCGACCTGTCATAGTCGCTAGGGAGGTTCGAACTCACCCAGAGTCCGCCGGATCCCTCTGCTGTGTCTCATTCTTTCAGTAGTGGTTCCACGATTGCAGTCGTATCTGCTGCTAATTTTCAGCTACATAAATGTATTTTATGAAGAAAGAGCGTTTCAGTAGTTATAATTGGACAGTAAGGTCAGCTATTTTCGGATATGGTTGGGACAATGAAGTTATGATTGAAGTAGGCATTATCCCTTCTTCACCCGTTTAATTCAGGGTAATCGCCTCCAATAATGTTTCCTTCTGCTTCATATCTTTGTATTTAACCTTCTTTCGTTAACAGGTTCTCCTCATTTAAGCCTTTCTTTCTCTCTCTTCTCTGCTACACCTTTTTCTTTCATTTTAATCATTGGGAGCAATCTAGTGCAATCCACCATGTCACCTTGTTACTCTTTATTTTACCCACCCGTTTCATAAGTTCCAGCGACTGTCCTCTGTTATCAATTGTGTTGCTGCTCTGTGAGATAGTGCCCGAAAGCGATCGAACCGGCTGGGATGCCAAGGCAGCTTCATTGGAGTCAAACGGTAAGCGCTGATACAGAATCAAATATTCTGATTCCCCCATTTGTGACAGCGTCTTCTGAACTCATTAGCACGCGCTGGCCGCAGATTCCGCGACGGGAGGGAGGGCAGCATTCTGATTTTGGGCGTTCCGTGTGTCCGGTCATTGCCTTTACAAGAGTTGTCATTATGCTTCCTTGCAATAGCTGTCAGGTGGTTTGCCAGAACCTTGACTGCGTACTTCCCTTCATGGTTTGGGGGGTGGGGTTTCATCAGATTTCACAAGTCTCGCACAAGCGCCGAAAGCGCAAAATGTGCCCCTCCCCGTTGCCGAAACGCATCCCGCTTTGTGCTCCGAAATGTCCCATGACGCAGACCTAATTGTGGACTGCCTTGTACGCATGTTTCCACTAAAACAACAGGCCAGTGGCTATCAAAGTAACTTTACATAGCTAGGGAAATGTGCGTCTGTTGTTTTGAAAACGTGTTTTCTCAATGTTACAATGTAATAGATTGCCTAAGGATCGAGCAAAACGATTTGTCTCCCACTGGACAAGCGCTATGGCTACGGCTAGGGCTACGTACATACTTCGAGACTGGAGAGATTCAGTCGTGTGACTACGACCAACCGCTCCTCACCGTCAAAATCTGAGCCACTACGGAGGTGGATAGGGGTTCTGTCTGAAAGCGATCGAATGAGTATTGTAGCCGGGGAACTACTGGCGATGGAAGTCTGTCGACGTCGCACAGTGCTCATCGCGAACCGAACGCGAGGTATGAACGCGGTCAAACGCTGTTTTGATTTCGTTCTTGCCTGCTGCTTCTACGCTGCTGTGTTCGGCTCAGATTTTACCACTTACAATTAGTCACAATTAGAAGCAAAGAAAAACAAACATGGGAAAGGAATACACTCCACAACACAGATGATCCTGTTGCCTCATTGTTGTGCTATTCTATTGCCCCATGCTACTATTTTATAGATAGATTCGAGTAGATTTGCTACTTACAAAGTGTGCTCAGTTCGCTAAATGACAGCTTTGCTTCGATTCGTATGCTAGCCATTATTCGACTTCTTCCCCCCTTTTGTTCGTGATTCTGTTGCGAGTCCGACTCGTGTCATCTGTCCCAGAGAGATTATGAGCTGGTGTTTATTGCAATTACGCCACTACACTCACACTTTGCCATCGCTTGATGCCGAATGTCATATTAACGTTGCGACAATCTTAAACGTCTCTTCTCACAGTCATCCCTTTAGTCCGTAAGAATTAGGGGTAGAGAAGAATACCCGCGTAATAATGTTGAGAGCAGTGCTTTGAGAGAAATTCATTGAGCTGGATGTATTGGGTTGGCACATAAGTAATGGCGTTTTTTTCAATTGAAAATTTTGTGAAATGTTTTGCAAGCAAGCTTGATATCATCTGATAGGAAACTTCTCGTAGTATAAGAATATCAAAACAGCTTCGGTTGAGGGAATAATTTTTGTGAATTTTTTAGTCGTTGAAGTTGAAAGTGAAGTCGGCGAAAATTAGCACCTTCGACAACTGCCTCTATTTACGTCTACTCGAAGTGCTAAAATCGCTTAAGCTGCTCCATACATTTGGAAAAGGTTGAGCTAGAAGTCTCAGCAAGGGAATCTCAATAGGACGCTTTGGAACGAATTTCAAGAATTTCAAAGTTGCCAACCTTCACCTCGCCGATATTGGGCAGGCTCACGTCTGTTCCACCTGAAATTTTATGCTAATAGTTGAATGTTTCGCTGATATGTTTTGCATGTTCTGATAGCAAATTTCGTGCTCTATAACACTGTTCTCCAGAGCTGTTTACTTTCTGTTAATTTCAGGTTATCATTACGGAACGTGAGGTCGATGAGAATTAGCGTTCCCGACTTCCTCTCCCTACCGCTGTCCACGGAAGCTTCAAAGCTCCTAGAGCAGCTCAATAGAATCGCCATGGTTTGAGTAAGGCATAGAGTAACAGATTAGTATTAGGACGGCTCACAATTGATTCTGGAAAAAAGCACAACCGACAACGTTGACCTTGCAGACATCCGGTCGACCCATACCTCACGATTTTTTTTCCTTAGTAAATTTCAAACAGTATTTACAACACTATAAAAATATAGATATTTACAATAAACTAGTCAATGATATATTCCCCATTGTTTCTTACAACCTCCTCCCACCGATCAGCCAGCTGTTCAATGCCTTCTCGGTAAAAATCCTGAACCAACCTGAAAAACAAGGAAATCAAACGGATTTCAAAATAACTGCACCGCAGTGTTATAGAGCACGAAATTTGCTATCAGAACATGCAAAACATATCAGCGAAACATTCAACTATTAGCATAAAATTTCAGGTGGAACAGACGTGAGCCTGCCCAATATCGGCGAGGTGAAGGTTGGCAACTTTGAAATTCTTGAAATTCGTTCCAAAGCGTCCTATTGAGATTCCCTTGCTGAGACTTCTAGCTCAACCTTTTCCAAATGTATGGAGCAGCTTAAGCGATTTTAGCACTTCGAGTAGACGTAAATAGAGGCAGTTGTCGAAGGTGCTAATTTTCGCCGACTTCACTTTCAACTTCAACGACTAAAAAATTCACAAAAATTATTCCCTCAACCGAAGCTGTTTTGATATTCTTATACTACGAGAGTTTTCCTATCAGATGATATCAAGCTTGCTTGCAAAACATTTCACTTTTGGAACAAAATTTTCAATTGAAAAAAACGCCATTACTTATGTGCCAACCCAATACATATAGGCGTATAAAGAGGGTTTACGAGAATGAAAAAGGCGCAGAAAGAGGCCTAACAAGAGGGGAAACCACTGAAAAAGATTTGTAGCTTTGGACTCTGTGCTCTTAACCGCTCAGCTTTCACCAGTGTGTTCAACTACGGGAAGTCGTTGGAAGAGGAATGTCGGTGGACACGTCATAGTGCCTTTGTTTTTTTTCTAGTAAGCTCAGAATCGAAGCTTTTAATGCTAAGGAAGAGATATGTTTCAGTGGGATGAGTCGACATTTGCATTGAGAATTTCAGCGAAATGATAGATATGAAAGGGAGGATTAAAAGCGTTGTGCCACATGATTGATAGCTGGGATTGAGGGATTAGGGGGTCATTCGTCGGGCGGATTTTAATCGTGAAAATACAACTATTTGCAGGGCTCGTCCTATTGTTTGTGAAAGCCCTTTTCAAAATTTCATTTTCTGATGCAACCCTCCCCCTTCCCATATCCCATCATTTTGCCTAACTCCTTTTATTTTTCCGGTATTTCTCCCGAAAACTGCTCCCCTTTTTCTCAAAAAAGTGCCGCTAAATGGAGGGAGGAGTGAAAACATTCTCCGGAGGCAGATGCGACCTCTCCCCTCCAACAACCAAATACGACCTTCTAGCTGGGGATCCCCAACGTATGACGTGCCCTATTTATTTGTACTACCTAAAGGCATACTCCTGTCCCCCGACGCATTGGTGGCTGGATGCTGAATTGTATTGTCTGTCCATCGTGGTGTGGAAGGTTTTATGGGCGTTTGACGGCGGCAGCATGTCCACAGCATGTCGTTGGTGGTCGCTTCTTCAGCCCATGTCCACACCTTGACCCTGTTATTCATTGGTCTGCGCGCACGCCTTTGGCCATTGTTCGACCATCGCCCGTTCAATGTAAACAATCGATGTGTTTATCACCGATTCGTTCGTCCTTCTGCAATCACAAGACTTCTTAGCGGTCACAGCGATCAGGGTTACATTTCTCCTTGTGCTTTACTGTTGTTGCTGTTACGCATTCTCGCTCGCTCATTCGAGACACAAAGTGCTGAAATACGAGTTTTTTCAATCGATAGGACTTTATTGACGCCCTCCCTGAGACTCTTTAAAAAGCATTTTTTCGCTCACGTTCAGCATGCGTAGTAATATCCGCCACAGGAGTCTCTCATGAATCTGTTACCAAGTTCGTTTGCTTAAATATCTATTGTCTTCATTGTTACGAACTCAAACTTAGTGTGTACTTCGTTGATGGGAAACGGTTTTTTCAGTCTGTAAAGAATTTAGGGCGCAGTTCGGCTTGGTGGGGGCATTTTGCTGGTTCCTGTCGTGATTGTCAATGCCTCCTATGAAGACCTGTGTATTCCTGTAAAGCTGTGCACTAGCACGAGTTTGGTTTTGATAAAACTCTGTACGTCTCACCAGGGTGTGACGTGCGATTTAACAGCAGCTAGCGGAATTGCAAAATGTCTCTCCTTCCAAGAACAGCCCTGGATTCGGGATGGTTCGATTCACGTATTTCCGGCAGTAATCCTGTGTAGGCTCTGTTTTACGTCTTAAACGTGCCGAATAACTGTTCTATCCCTTTTGCTACAGTCCAGCTTCACATTACCATGCTAATCTTTTGTACTCTAGTTAGTTCATTCTGCCTCCATATTCATCGTAGCAGCTGCATTTTTCAGCATAATCCGATGTGATTGTAAAGAAGGAGCAGAAATCCCCCGATAGCCATATTGGATCAGTACCTAAACAGTTCAAGCTTCCTCCCATTGCTCGTTGCTGTGGGACTCAAGGGAATGAGTTGACTAAAATATCTTTTTTCGTTTTTCTGAATGTCATTTTAGTGTTGGAATTATAGTGAGATTACCGAGGTCGGAATGCTTACGCTTTTTTGTAAGAAGGGCATTGCATAGCAGAATAACCGTTTTGTTGATATTTTCATTCTTCACTCCTTCAACGCGCCCTAAACGTTGTTTATTCTTGATTGAACCATTTCAAAAATCCCATTGTCCAGGTATCCTCGATCCCTAGTGCTATCTTAAACACAAAGGAAACATTCGATAGTAAGTGACGTGAGTACTGCGTGATATTGCTCTAATTGTTGTACGCTCTCTTTAGATGGGCGAGAGGCGCACAGTTACAAAAGAACAGCAATACCGCGCTGCCACTTGCGTGGTTGTGTTTAAACCCAAGATCGTGATAAGGTTGCAGCCAGGGGGTAAGCGTGCATTAAGAAAAAATCCTCCGTCAAGGGAGTAAGGGGGGTCGTACTTGATTTCAGAATGTATTTTCCCACGAAAATTTTTTCGAGCTGTTGTCTTTTCCCCGGTTTCCCGTATCATATTCGCCATATGCCTCCTCTAGTTGCCTGCAGAACTACCATACAGCTACTATTTCCGATTGTTGAAAATGGTTACGACCTTCTGTCCCCCCTCCCACTCCTGCGAACGGCTAGTGAGAATCAGGAAGGTTGGATCAGTGGTAGGAAACTGATGAGAACTCTAGGAACAGCTGGGAGTAGAGTGCGGAAGGGGTAGGCTCACCAGATGAGGAAACAAAGGGGCAGAAAGGGGGAAAGGGGTTGTACTGGCACCGTTATTGTACATATCATGGTGCTGAACCGTGTGCAGTCAGTTTGTCATGCTTTTCAAAAAGGACAAAAGCGCTGCAGTCTCTGCAGCTCTGGACATTGCTACCCTTTACACAGAAGGGATTACACTAAGATAATTATGCGTAAAAAGGGATGAGATTAGCTCTCTGACTTTATTTCAGTTTGTGGCATTTCGTCGCTAGGCGCTTTTATGCAATCTTTTCAAGTGCTCAAAAATCAATACCGTGTGGTCATTTTCATGGAAATAGTTTTTGATGCATTTTCAGGTGACAGGAAGGTTCAGCTATTTGAGGAGCGGCACAATTTTCCCATATACCACGCTTTATTTACCAATATTCTTTACCATTAGTTGTGCTATCTTCCGCAATTATGTGTTACTCTTAACCTGGAATTTTTTCTTAGAATGCTTTTACTCGGTTCCTCTCCTCGTGACCTTTAGGATGAGCTAAGAACCATGTAATTCTTTTAGAACCTCATCCTTACATCTCTTGAACTTTGGTGGTGCTGTGCTGCCTTCAGGGTTGAACATGGAACTGAAAATCTTGATCTAATGGCGAGAGCACCATTTTTCTCAGCCAGTGTGAAAATGAGCTTGTCTGTTATCGTGAACTACGACCAGTGCGTGCCTGCTTTCATTGTAAATTTTAGATGGTTATGACTGGACTGCTCTTCGTTTTGAACGAATGTAAAGCTTGCTCGGTTCACTCAGCTCTACCTGCCATCTCTTCTGCTCCTCAGAGCTACTGTTCTGAGCTCTTTGTAGGCTTTGCCCTCGGGTATTTTTTGGATAATAGTCATGCGCTAGGGATTTTGTCAGTGCTGAAGGCACGGGGGCGTAATTTGGATGCTTGTGGAATCTGTTCATGAGATAATTGGTTTTGGATGGACCCCCCCCCTCCTTGAGCAGAACTTTTATATGACAGCTAAAACGCTGTCTGGTTCTCTTTCTCGAGAAATTCATTCATTTTTGGATATTTTTCAGCTCTTCTCTATTCGGCTACTGGGAAATCCTCTCCTAACTCTTCGTTAAAACTGCATACAAGGATTTCACTCCGGAGTGATTCATTCGCGTGACGATGAGCCTCACCATAATGTTACTAGAAATTTTTTATCAACTGCACCAGTTATTAGGTCATCCCATTCAAAAGTGCCGTGACATATAGAGGAATGGCAGAAAAGCAAAGGGGATAGGGAAGCGGGCTACTATACCATTTGGAGGCTAGTACCTTTAGCTGTGTATCTGTGAAATTTGGCGAACCTACCCACAGAAGAAGTTCTCGAGAAATTGAAAAGAAGCCCGAGTGGTGAAAATCAGCGCCGGATTAAAGGCGTCATAAGAGGAAAGTGCGCTGCTCAAATTTGACCTGCGCCGGACCAGTAGTTGTGTGTAATGGTGTTCTCGAAATACAAGGTGGAAGGTTTGGTTCAGGAGCCCGAAGAAGGAAGAAAGGAAAAAATTTGTTGTCGTGGATGGTCCCATAATGTTCATCCTGCACAAGAAAAAAGGGTGGATGAAGTCAAGCGCTGAATGTCTGATCACAGAGCCTGGACCTTTGTCGAGCTTCCCCGCGAGACTGACATCCCTGCTGCAAATGCGAAATGTTATTCACGACAGTGAAAACGCACCCCAGCCCTAGATGAAATATGGGTGGTCTTGGACCTCGAGCCAAAACTCACAATCGTCAATTTTGTATGAATGCAGATGAGAAGCCGCCCGAGTTCTACCATGAGGGTTACGTGGGCGCAAGTGGATGATCATCATAGCGAAGGATTCCTACACTGTGGCTTTCAGGCGGCTCTATACAGAGAATAAAGTCGCTGTCGGTGTATATTGCCTGTTCCTCGGCAATCAGATCGACAAATGGATGATACCACACAACTACAAGAAGGCCACCGTTGCTCGTCATAGTGCCAGACCCCGAGTAACTGTATTGTAGGGCAGTGCTGGGACACAAACAATACTGAGACCTGGGTTCAATCGCCCATTCGCCCAACATAAAGCCGTTCGATTCCAACTGTTCTGGTCAGTCGAGGGTACTCTCCGACGGCAAACGCTACAATGTTTTGTCATTCGCCGAAATTGGCATCAACAGCAATTTACTCGCACTTGTTGAAAAATCGAAGGTACCAGAGGTCCAAAGCTTTCGGGGCACTGGGAGCGGGTCATTGGTGAAGGAGGGATCTACTTAACTAAAGCCAAAATATTACTTTTCTATCTGTTTTTCTCTTCGTTTTATATGAATAAGATCTTCGCATTTTTTGAATGGGATGACCTAATATTTAGTGCACCAAACGATACCCACCATTGTACTTTTGACATCTGCTGCGCAGTTTCTTTCGTACCTCTCTGAAACGACTTAAAATATGTGGTGCTTGCAGGATCCATAGCATCATTATTCCTGTTTTTCACAAACGGTGAGGCTCCAGAATGAGATGACACTAGCTATTGCCTCTCACGTGAGCTGATCCGCCACGAGTGCAGTGAGGGTCAGCTAGGCTGGGGGTTTGCCGAAAATGGTTAAATTCAACAGTCGCATCTTCTTCATTTGCGTGCTTCTATTCCTGATCATTTTTTTTCACCTTCACCTTCTACGTTATCTCTTCACATCCTTTTTTTGATTAATTTTATTTTTTTATGACTAAGAAACACCACTCAGATTCCATGTCCCAACATTTCATGTTGGCTCCCTGCGTTACCTACTCCAATAAATCTCCCTGACGGACCTCCTGCTAAGTCCGATGAATGGCGGCGGCGACACTGAGCCAAAGGATTTTGAGCTTGACAACCGGTCGCTGTGGCGCTTCCAGCTGCGTCTACTTGGCCGCAGAGCGGATTTCCCGGCTATTTTTTATCTTCTGAATTTGCCACGTTAAAGGCATCCTCTAACCTTAGAGTCATTTTGTCTTCGTATGGATCGTAATCCTCGTCGCAGCAATAAGAGCTGACTTGAAGTCTGTCTTTTACGACCTGGTGACAGTGCCGGTTTTACTGTACTACTTTTCGATCGTCTCTTCCAGCCTAAAGGTTGCTCCTGGAGAGGAAGTACATTTTGTCAAGGCCTTGTTGACCGAAAGAAATCCAGTTTATGTGCGATTTTCTTCGTTTTTCTCGTGCAGACACTTTTCGGGCCTAGATTCTTAGCCTTGTACCTGGATATTTATTCTATTAACTAACTTCTTGTTGGCGCTTCAAAAGCACCTTTTCCGCACTCATCTAAAACTTTACACGCTACGTTGTCTTAGCTAGCCGGCCCCTTCTCTAATAGTAAGTGCCCTATCAGCTCCGTTTTGAGTTAATCTATTTTCTGGGGTGTGATGCGCACAGCAGTGCTTTTCTGCGCTCCTTATCTCGGAGATGGGGTAGGCGGGGCGGCGCTCATCATCTGAACTTGGTGGCGTTCAGCTTTCTGGTGGTAATTCCTTTCTGAGACACTTGTGACCACCTCTTTGTGCAGCATAGGAAGGATGAAATTCTCTTAAATGGAAAAGCCCGACGCCGAAAGCATCCTTTGTTCAAGTAAAGTTCGCAGCCACGCCTACCCTGTCTTCGAGGTACGGAGTCTATGAAGTGCATCGTCTCTTCGAATATATTGAAAATATTTCATATGGAAAATTCATCTCGAAAATGCATCTTGGAAAATGCATCCAATTCGCTGTCATTGATTCATCAAGATTTCATTTTGTTAAGTAATGAGTGATTTTATCAATTGTAGATTCCACATTGGGATTTCCCGCGGCTTTATTATTAATTATTACACAGCAAACGCCTTCACCCGACGAACCGAGAAGCATTGTACAACAACAAATAAGACTAATATCCAACCTGGAGAATGGATGATAATAGTAGCTGTAATAGTAACAATAATAATAGTAGTACTAATAATAGTAATAATCATAACAATAGTAATATTAATAATGGTAATATTACTACTAGTGATATTAAGAACAGTAGTGGACCTTTCACTATTTATTTTCATGCTTTTAAGCACTTCCGATGAATTAAAGTTGGACTGATGGATGCATAGTATAAAGTCAATGCATTCAGTATCACTGCAAATGAGTGGGCGTGGATTGGATCGTAGTCAGGACACCCTTTTCCACCAGCGGTTGCGGCTCAGGATAGCACTGATCAGCGGAAAAGAGTGCCCCGTGTGTGCTAAAATCTACGCCCCTCACGCGCTCTCTCGTTATAGGTATGACCGCACTGATAATCGGCGTGTTCGTAGCTTTTCCTTGTACCTCCTCCTCCTCCTGTATTTGTTTTTTCCTCCACGTTCGTCGTATTCCGTATGAAAACGCGTTTTTTCCCGTTTTCTCTGAAGTACGTTGCCATTCCAGATGGCTGCAACTCAAACGACAACTATAGAGACAGTCAGCGTGGTACGGCCGTTAAAGGTGAAGCATTTTTCCCATATTCCTGAATCTTATAGAAAAAGTAGTAAACGGCACTGGTTATTTGCTTGTCATCAAATCCATACGCTGCGTGCGAGCAATGCACAGAAAAATGGTTTTTTGGATGAATTATCCGAGAGAAGGATTCGATGTTTTAAGAAGGTCCTCTTATACAAATTAAAACAGTATTCAAGCCAAAATTCCAGCTTTCACAAGAAGTTTCGAAACAAGACGAGGAAATCGTTGGAAGGGATCAAGCGCTTTGGTGACCACCGTACCTCCTCGATTTTTTTCCTGTTATTTCATATGAGTCATCCTGTTCATTTTGTTCACTGTCTAATCTCTCCTGTCTCTGCGCTGACTCTATGGCCTTGGACTTAATCTCTAAATTGCACTCAAGTTGCGTGTCAAATCCGTCTTTGTTCAGCTCCACCACTCAACGCAATAACCCTGAAAAGGCAATCACAGCGCTGCTACACTACAATGCAATCCTTTGATTCCATTCATCAATGGGAAAGAGTTAATTTTGAATACTAACATCGATAGAGGGATTCGGGAACATCCCAGATTATCGTAGGGCTCGAAAGTGTTTCTAATTGTTAGTACCTTTGAAAGTACTTCTGCTGAGCCTTCTGAAAGTTCCATCTAGAATACGCGGTTAACTTTATTAAATGCGCTAAACCCACTTCCAACTTACCAACCGCCTGACAGGTATAGGTACATGAAATCGTTACGATTTCGGACTTCCCCCCCCTCGCCTGATGTAATAAACGTTTTTGGCGAGCGGTAGAACATAATGATATTATGACTGGACCAGCTCACCAATACAGAAAACAGCTGGTCCAATCTAATTTCTCGTCAGTTGGCAGGGACTACATTGGCCTATAAATAAACGGCTTTTCTTCGTTCGATTTGAATTTTCCCGTGTAATATGCCATGTTTAGCATATGGGTTTTATACCGTTTGATAACGAGTTACTGTCGTGTGAGGCTGCATGCTTTTTTGATTTTTCATCATCTTGCTGCTCTCTCACCATCAGACGATTTGATGAAGTGCTGATTCGACATAAATGAGCATTTTCGGCGCTTCCCGCTTTTCAGTCCCGAGCAAAGAGTTAGAACTCTCAATCTCAAAATTGGTCGAAGCTATTTGAGACTTGAACTCCGACCTAACAGATAGGCATCGCACCGCTTTCCTTACTACTAGTAAGCTCGATTGAAAGCCCACTGAATCAGCCCATTCACGATAGCCATATTAGATAATGTTGAATTGATAGATATTGTGATACGCTTCCCACACTTTCGCTAGGCGTAGCCTTTACTTGGTTGGGGGGGGGGGAGACTTGAGAACTTCTTGTATAAAGTCGTTCCTCATCGAGAACCTCAGGGTGCTGGATGTGAAGGGTATCCACGAGATCAACAACATCCAGCTCTCAGTCACTTGAATCGACCTTGAAGGCAGAGTGTACATTCGAGGACGGTCCTTCTCAAGTTCGAGGTGTATGGGTCCGCAGATGCAGTAGCGTGTCACTTTATCCGGTCCAAAGTGCACGTGGACGGGGTGGGGTTTGAGGCTAGCGATACCCAAGTTTGGTCTCCCACCTTCACCAGTGCCATCCTCGAGGTGCAGCACTTGCGCAGATACCGCAATTGCGCAGCGAACACTTACAAGGGAGGTCTTTCAGGTCGTGGCGCGCTTTTCAGAAACATGTTGTAGGGGTCCATACAAGGATCACAAAAATGGGTTTCGTTTTTGCTATGCGCTTCTGGGGAGGTCAAAAAATGGGTGAAAAGTTTGCTGGGGAAAAGCGATTTTGAACCATTTTTCTAGGCTTTTTTCTATCTCTAATGTTGAGTATGCACAGCAAATGAGACCTTCGTCGACACTGCATCGAAAACAATACAAGTCAAGGTGAAAAAAGTACTTTATTTGGCACACAGTGAGGCAGCATTGTAGTTTCTCAAGTGATTCTCGCAGCATCCCAACCCGCAGTTAGGGGGGAGGGGTATTCAGAGCCATGTTGGCGCCAAATGACCTAGGCGCCAGTTATAAAGGTCAGAACCGTGAATCAATAACCTCTATATGCAGACTTTCAGCGAAAATTTTCTCCTCGAGCTGAGCGCAACACAGCCCAATAAGACGGTTAAAATCGCCCTTTCTTGTCAAATTGTTTTCACTCAGTTTTTGACCTCCCCAGAAACGCATAGCAAAAATGAAACCCATTTTTAATCCTTGTATGGACCCCTACAACAAGCAACAAACCATTTTTAAAAAAGCGCGCCACGACCTGAAAGACCTCCCTTGTTAGTGAGATATAGAGAACAACCAGAATGAGAGCGCTTTGGCTATGGCTGGCGTGTGGCTAGCTGAGCGGCAGCGTGGGTGGAGTTCTAAAACGACACCCAGGTATCACTACGCTCAAACCCCATTCCCGTGCACTTTCGAGCGGAGAAAAAAAAAGCAGGCTACTGCGGACCCATTCATCTCATACATGGGCAAGGTACAGGAACCATGGTATTGTCAGTCTTTCTTCAGTGCAGTATCACCTTGAACGAATATGTAGTTGCGCAGCGGTAAAGAAAATACCTATACAAGCAGAACAGAGAATTGGTTACTTCATTACACTCTTCATTACTATCGCTACGAGGCAATCGTTTCAACATTTTTATTCAGGTGATTTCGTTGATATGTCTTTGCATCGCCATAGCATTATCAATCGTGTCACTCTGCTCTACGTGGTGGCTTCGGTCAGGTGCGTGATTGATGCTTCGTTTTAAAATTATCGCGATCAATATAGCGTAAGAACCAGATTTGGGCACGCGAACCCTTTTGAAAAAAGTATGCTATGTTCATGTTTGCTTGCCTGTGTTTATCTGTCCAAAAACTCGGGTTCACCACACGAGCTATTCGAAGAGATCGGGTCAGTGATGGAATAGGTGGGCATTGGGGCAATATGTACACAATACATGTGAATCATACTGAACCCCCAAACTGAGGGCAGATCTCGTGCTGGAAGTGAGCAGTATCAAAGATCTATATTTCGGTTGCAGAGTAGGTCAAAGATTGGGACAAAGTGGACAAAAGTCAGCAAAGGGTAGGCGGATGAATAGTCTCCTCACTGTCGCCTGCCTATTGCAGAATCACTTTCGCGTGGGCAGTCGTCCTTAAGATGGGCCGTGGTTATCACAGAAATTTGAAAGTCAGTCTTGAGACGGGTGACTGGAGGCCAAACCGGCTCGACGACGTCGAGGAAGTACACACCACGTCTCATTTGAAGGATTCTTGTTCAGTGATCATTCTGAGTCATGGCGCGTTCTTTGTTTCTATGAGAGTTTCGCGAACCTATCTAGAAGTGGTGAACTATGTCGTTTCTAGGCGATTCCTTTGTATGGTCGGCGAATTAGGGCCACCAGAGGGAAATACACGAGTGATAGTGTGTGGACAGATCCACTCACACGAACAGATTATTTATGGGGGTGTCTTAAAAAGTACACGGAAAAGGGTGGTACGTGCGTCAAGGTTTGTATAGAAGCTAGTAGTTGTCAGGAGCTTGAATTAAATGGGCTAAATAATTGCCACTAATGTAATTGGGAATAATTAAAGCCAGTTATGGTAATCCGTGATTTGGCTTCTCGATTGCCGAAGAAATCCGAATGGTAGTAGAGGCTAATTTAGTACAGCAAAAATTAAGTTGAAAAATGTTCTACAACACTTTAAAGAATCCGCTTGCTCAGTCTCCAGGACCCGTGGCCCTATGCATCCAATCCGTGAGTTGACCTCAACTTTAGGATCACAGTCTCGGTAATCCGGGTAGAAGTTCGCGATGGCTATCTCATGAGCAGCACCAGCCTCTGGATAATGTGGTTCAGTTTTTTTTCGCTCTGCGCAATGGAAGAATTTCGTGAGAAGCACAGTGAGTGGTGACGAATTAGGCTAGCCAGCGAACCATACATAAGCTCGGTTGGATCTCTATAGGAGCGAAGCTGTGACAAAAGAAGTTATGCATGGAATAAGGTCTCGATTGTTGCTGACAGGGCTAGAGAGATGACCCTTTCTGGCTTCTTATTATTTGTTTTCTTCGGCCGGAGTGCTGGGAGGAAAGGATCGAGGAGCTGCTCAGCGGATGAACACTTGTCCGAGGAACTTATGGTAGTTTTCTTGTCGATAGAATTTTCAGTCTTTGTAGGAACATCCAATTCAGAATTGAAGTGTTGCAGGACCTTTTTTCAACTCAATAGTGTCAGCAAAGACTTGCATGTGCAGAGCATCGGATTCCATGAAGAGTTGGCAATTTCCCGAACCCTTACCTTTGAGAATAGTTTTTCCAACGTAATACTATCAGCGAATACTTGATTGCATGTGCGGCACATTGGATTCCAGGAAGAGTTGACAATTCGCTTTCGAACGCCTACATTTGAGAATGCTTTGGAAATTATGGAAAAAGGAAATGCGGTTGGGGTGAAAAAGTCCGAAAATGACAGGCAGTGAGCGCTTGTTAGTGAAGCTACGGGGAAAGCCTTGCGAAGAACCTGTCTCATCGCTATCGTTTCTTTTATTCAAGAAAAAAACCTCCATGCCAAATACATACTGCGCCAACAGACAGACAGACTATTGTTAATGCGGTCGTTTTCGCTGCAGACGCTGGGGCGTATCGGGTGGGACTGGGTTTGTTATGGTGTCGGCCTGTTCTACAGCAATTTTTAAACCGGGCCAGCCACAAAAATTTGTGGAAAACAGGCTGGCGTCCACGCTAAGCTAGCCTGTCCTGTCCCAAGTATACTGCAATTTTTGTAGCGTCAACGGTGGACGCGACTTTTTTTGTTCTTCTAGAAGAAGCTTCCTTCAGGTTCCTTCCGTACCGGTCTTTTCCTGGAATGTACGTCCACGAGTGAACCTTCTCATGCGGCTCCACTGCGAGAGGCACCTCTGCCAGGAAACTGCCATGCACCAGCCAGAGACAGCGGTGAGTGGAGTAGCTGACGACTAAAACTATATTTTCTGGGCTATTTTTTATTACTATTGTCATTATTTAACTATATGAGCCACGTAGGTGAGGAACTGTCAAATACAAGACATATTTTTTGTAATATTTTCAACTGTCGCTACTTTTCCATATAGGCATTCTTTGTCGAAATGCATAGTATGGTCAAGCCTTTCAAATTCTCTCAACTTGATAGGCTCACGCTACCGCGAAGTGGGTAGTGAAAAACCATGTAAGACCTTTCAATTCCTTCTTCACCTTTTGATTGGCTTCTTGAGTTTCGCTGCTCTTTTTCCCCCCTACAAAAAGGAATGTTGAGCTCAGGTGACTGTCGTCCGATGAAGTGTAGAACTTGCCTGGCATAAAGCTGCAGCGTCTTCAGTTAGGTAAAAGATTAATGTCTTTAAGCCTGTCATGGGTTTGTCCATCAAGTAACTCACAAGTCCATAGCAGAGATTGGGACTTCTGGAACTGCGGGTTCCCATGGAGAGTCTGAGTTGACATGAAAAACTGACACAGCCTTCCGCCCTGCTCATTTTCCTCCATTTCGTAGGTTGTGAGTGCGGACTATCCGTGTTGGGGAACCCTACAACTTGAAAGGATCTAAAAATTATGGAGGTTAAACTTCGGGAGGTTTAGTGGACTCTAAGCGGTACTTATGATTAGATTGTGTAGTCATTAGCTTTCGCAGAACATTC
>MU940867.1:0-11538 GCA_036418165.1 Cooperia oncophora
ATCGCGCAAAGTGCCTTTGAGTATGCATCCAAGTGCCTCTGCGGCTCTGAACGGAAGTCGAACGCATGGCGCATTCCACAAGAGCCGATCAAGTTCAATAAAACAGAAACGTTTCATTCGTTTCACGGTGATGACCTGCTATTGCAGTGCATCTCAAGTCAACGGAGATTCGGATTATATGTCGACGGTTATCGTGGCTTCTGGTGTAGGAATCGTGTTAATCGCGATATTCATCGTTCTTGCCGTGATGATTATACAAAGAAAACGACACCAAGATAAACAGAAATTAGCGGAATCGCTGGATAAGAAGAGCAAAAAGAAGGATAAGAAAAGTAAAAACGAGAAGTCGGTACAAAGCCCTGCAAGTGGAGCCGGCACTTCTCCAGGAGGCGGTGCTTCTCCAATGGATGCTGCGCCACCGGATGCTGGTGGTGCTGGTGCTCCCCCTAGAATGGTAAGATGATTTAGATTACAATAGCAGTTGAATAGAGAATTTAGCTCTTTTCAGGAAGCTGGGAAATCGCCAATATTTCCGCAGGCTATATGGGTAAGTTTTCTTAACAACGACCATCACTTGGGGCGCGATTGATTCAGAAGCGGGGCGGCACGCCCACCACCTACAAGGGGACGGACAAGACAATCGTGACATGTCGCGTCTCCGAGAGCGCAGCGTCGTGCGGTAGTTCGCGGCAAATACTTGATATGATCAGTTTGTCAACTGAGCCGCGAAACTCTTCTGAATCCAAAGGGAGACAAGACTCCATGGCGAGCGATATCGAATTTTCACCTCCCTCGAGGAATTCAGACTGCCAAGCAGGACAACTCGTCCGTCGCTCGCCACACCCGTCAGCGCAGCAATTACGATAGTCTTGTCACGTACCGAACCCTCTGGGCTCAGCGCATTAGCGTCGAATGAAGTGCTTCATGATAGGATTCATCCAGCTTAGGTCACCAGATTAGCGGTGTAGTATGTGGATGGATACGACACAACTGAATTGACGGCAGCGTTGTGTCGAGTCAGCTAGCTAGGAATGCTAGCTAGTTTACACACGATGCCGGACCTTGGATGTGAACTACACCCCCCCCCCCCACAGACGTCATACCTACCCACCTTATACTTACCTGGGCCAAGCAAGAATCAAGACGCCATAAGGCAAACTATCAGCCTTTGTAGGAGGAACGGAGAGAAACACTCAAAGAAACGTGGCCCTGGAAATCCAACGAAAGTTCCTATAACTTCTGAAAAGTAGCGTCTGCGATGGCCACTTACAGTTCGTAGGAGTGATAATCGTTCGATCCTGTAGTAAGCGGGATACCAGTGAAGAAAAATGCTCTGAATAAGAACCCTGTTGGCTCCGTGAACTTCACACGAGCACACGGCGCAGAACGAATGGGTGCAGGAAAGAAAAGCAGACTGTGGTATGGCTAGGGAATTCACAAACGAACGAGACCACATCATTGTATAGCGATGGTAAACAAAATGAAAAGGGTGGGTGTGGCCAACGAAGGCGGTCGTGGAATGAGGGTATGCTCTGCTCTGCGATTGCAGACTGCACACCCTCCGCGGCGAAAGGTTTCTGGACGCTGGGTAATCGCAGACATCTCCCTCAAAAGTGCAGTCTACACCGCTCATAAGGTGGAAACAAAGAGCCATGGCACCATTCTCATTGGTTCGACCCTCTTTTGCCGTCTTCGGGAGACCGCAGCTAGGAAAGAGGAGGACGATGTGAATCTTTATATCCACCCATACGAACAACGCGGACTTTGCCTTGACATTAACTCCAAGAAGGGATCTACGGGTTAGAGATGCGCTACGCACCTAAGTTTATCGACAAACGCACAAATGATGACCCATCCTGCCTCCACTTATAAACCTGCAGGATCTGATGGCGTGTACGCCGGCCTTCAATGTTTTCATGGAAGAATGATAACTAAAGTCACAGTCCACGCTAATCGCATGGGCGGAGGCACCCAACCATTCTGCCTTCCTCACTGGTCCACCTCTCCTTATAGCCATGGAGCGCTGGAGAGGGGGAACGCGTCAATGACGATGACACAAATGATTGGCTATCTCCGCCCAAAAGATCAGCGTGGGCTGCGCTTCTAAAGCCATCAAGAAAGTCTAATTACGGGTCAAACATTTTCATGTTTCCGCAAGACCAAGTGAACCCTCAACCCTATAACCCTGCTTATTTATAGAAATGCCAACTCTTCCTGAGAGACGTTCTTGCAGAGTTTAGATGATGCAAGCACGGCTTTCTCTTTCGTAGACGAAACAAGCAGGCAGGATATGGCGTGTGGATCAGATGAACAGAGTTCCGAGTCGGAATGTGAAATGGACGTGACGCAAAAGTCACAAGCGACCGAGATTCTACGCCTAGTAACTTCATAGACCGTTATCGATACGTTACTGTTCTTTACCGTATACACTAAAGTTTTATCGAATTGAACACCGAGATTCTACGCCTAGTAACTTCATAGACCGTTATCGATACGTTACTGTTCTTTACCGTATACACTAAAGTTTTATCGAATTGAACTCTTCAAAGGTTTCTGTTGTGTCGTTGATCCACAAATTAACAGAGCAGAAAAAACAACAAAGAGAAGGCAAAACATAAGAGCCATACAATCAAGTTGCTGTCTATTGAAAAATCGCATAATCTACCCAATTCTTTAACCTACGAGCACAGCACATACGCGTTAATTTTTTTCACCGCAGCAGAATGTAAAGGCGGCCTGCATGTACAACTGAAGATTGCAGCTCACAGTGAAGATTAACTGATTTGCGCGAAAACAGCATTGATGCGTTAGATAAGTCACTGTAAAAGTTCCCGCATGGTTCGACGAAGTTGCACCCGATAGCGCCGGCCACTCAGCCAAGGATTGTATCCCGCTAGCTGGTATTATGCCAACGATCGTGCTTCGATGGCCACATTCGTTAGAAAAGGGGCGCTCTTCTGGAGAAGAAATACAGGCAAACCGCCACTTTATGGAATGCGTTACACCAGATTGATACGGGACCATAGCGCAGGGCGTGGCCTCGGCGGAATTACGACCACAGTTAGGAAGCTCTAAGTGCTTTCGCAGGCAGCCGTGAGACGAGGGCCTGCTGAGTTACCATCATACTAGCAGCCCATACAACTCCTATTTACCCAAGCACATTATGACCGTTTCTGATATCGGGTCACATGCCGGGGTCAACATCGGGGAGGCCGTCGGGCGCGTGAACGTCTTAAGTCGAGTGAGACCACCCGGTCCTCTTCGGGGGCTTGCCACAGCCGGCAGGAGAGGAGTATCTTGCTCAAATCGTCACGCCACGCGCTTCCATTCAACCGTGCCACAGGATCAGAAAGCACGTAGTCGAATGTCTCCGGCCCACGCTGATCAGCGTGGACTGTGCCGTTTAATAGTCCGTTTAAAAGAGTTTTCTCACAAAAATGCATCAACCCAAAGATTGTCAGGAACACAGAGAAAATTGCAACGCGATTTTACGCGAAACGAATGCACGAATAATTTCATTGGCCTGTTCACAGGCGAGGAAGGTAGCCTCCCAAAATCAGGTCACAAGGAGAATATTTTGTAGTGAAACTTGAAAAATGTATAATGCCCAAGAGGCGCCGTCATTTTCCGCTCGACCGACTCCTATCCAGGCAATCGAATCTTCTACATGCTAAAATCACATACAGGCTCACCTTCTAGGAGCATGTCCTGGAGACTTTCTGCAAATACGACTCCCCTTATAAAAGCAACAATGAGAAAAAACTATCCCAGCGGAGGAATATGACCCGCCTCCCCTCCATCGACAAAAATACCACCCCCGTTGCTGGTCATGCGGACCGAGACGAACAACTATAGTCGCTTAATTGTGAGAAACGCATCGTTCGCCCTCATTATAATAGCGATCATCAGCGGACCTTGGGCATAACAGGGCCGGTTCCAATGCGAGGAATCCCGAATGGAAGGGAAGCATGGCGAGTCTGGAAGAAATCGCTCTGCGCCACATATTGACTCCTTCCACCCCCCAAGGCCCCGCCCCTGCTTAGAGTCCTCCCAAGAGTTCCCAATCTCGGAGCGGAGACGATCTGCTCACTTTTGTAATGTGTACTAACAAACTGTAAACCTTCAAAAAAGTTCCAAATTATCATACTTAGATAGGGACTTTGATCAGAGCCTATTCAGTCCGCTCTCAATTTTGCTCACATACTCTTCGAAGCGGCTTGCACCTCCTCGCACTCAACCTTCATCAAAAAGCCTATGAATGCCTTTCCACCATTCATTTTCGACATTACGTCTTCTACAACAACTTTGGCGACTAATGGTAGCGACACTGGTAAGGGAAGCATTACGCCAGCGGGAAGTGGCAAACGCAACTGCACTGGCCTAATCTGTTACCGAGTGTATGGCACCACCACTCCGGGCAGCACAACAGAAACAGCACAAGGCACTTCAGAATCTTTAACGAGGACTACTACCACTGAAGCAGTCACGGACACTGTCACATCGACTGCCCATACCTGCTCCTGTCAGACAGTCACAACGCCACGACAACGGAACCACCACAACGACTGCTCCCACTACGACGACAGAAACTGTCACAGACTCCACCACAAGAACCACCACAACGACTGCTCCCACGACGACGACAGAAACCACCACAACGAGTGCTCCCACTACGACGACAGAAACTGTCACAGACTCCACCACAAGAACCACCACAACGACTGCTCCCACGACGACGACAGAAACTGTCACAGACTCCACCACAAGAACCACCACAACGAGTGCTCCCACGACTACGACAGAAACTGCCACAGATGCCACCACAGGAACAACTACATGGACCGCTCCCGGAACCGTCGCAGACACTGCCACATCAACTGCTCCACGAACAGTGACAGGAACCGTCACAGAAGCCACCACAGGAACTGCCACATCGAGTGTCACGGCAATCGTCACAGAGACCGTCACGCGGACACCAGGTACCTTTCTATGGCCTCCTTTGTTCTGTTTGATTCCAGCTATCTGTCGCCGTTTGCTTTCCAGAAACGACGACTCAGCCTACGAACAGAACGTCCACTGAGGTCATAACAACGATACAAGCCACAATCACCTATATTACAAGTTGGTGGACATTATCATATCACGCTCCTGTGTTATGTCTTGGGAGAGGCCACTATTCAGCGGGGCTTAACCAGGTCTTCCACTGACGTGCCGGAAGTCATTGCTGTTGAGGGGAGAGGGTGATATGTCCTGACTTTGATAAGCCATCTTGGAACAAATCATGTCTTCGGATACGGAATTTGTGGCTCTACGTCCTACAAAAGAAAAAAAGACAGTACGTCGACAACACAACCCTCTTGAAGTTGATTTTGATTGGGTGACCACAGAACATAGGGAATATTAAAGAAAGAACCCACGATTAAACATTGCCACCTGCCCTTAGATAGCGAACCCCATTTTCGATAGCTTAGTTTGTTACTTTGTGCCCAAGTAATCTATCTTTAAAAAAACTACGCCCTCATATGCACGGCTGATTCACGCGATAAGACTGTTTCTGACAGATTTGTATATACGTGGCTCTGACGTATTTCATGCTTTTTTCGTCTACATCCCATTTGTCCATTGGAGCTCTGGTCGGATCATTATGGGATAGGAATCGTGGAATGGTGGGAGTCACTGTCGAAAACAGGAGGAGGCCATGTTGGAGGCTATATTTGTGGCTGAGCCAGCTGCCCCACCCAGTAGAATTGTTGGTGCCAGCGAAGACCAGTAACAGAAGGGTTGTTTGTCGTCGCGGACACTCTAACGCTCCTGGAGCCTAGATTTTTCAACTTCGATACCTGATCGCGTGTACCTACACACGTCAGCCACCGTCAGCGGAGAAATGCGTGCTCTTTTCCCAGCTCTGAAACACCATGTTCCTACTGGAGAGGGAACAGTTTAGCTCGATTTTATTAGTTTTCAACTCTCCTGTTCTCATCTTGTGTAGTTCACGTTTCCGTTGACTCCTTTTCTGTTGAACCGTATTAACAGTTCTTATGTGCTTCTCGCTGCGGGTTATTCTCGCTTTTTAAGTGATGTTCACTGTTTCAGCGACAATTATAAAGGACCGACAGAAGAAAGCTGTAGCGTGTCGTCCGAGTAAGTTATCTACCTAGATTACTGTGACATTCTACTACATTCAACTTACTCAAAACTGCAACGCAACAAACCGTACACTCTTTCCCGAAGACGATCCTTTCTGTTGGTGGGATTGGAAAGTCGTGCCCGCAGCCGTATACTATGATGTTTTTCTGGCCGCTCATGAAGTGGGAACGGGAACGAGGCGATGGAACGGACATTGATACTCTATGCCGGTTTCATCTACGCCCGCGGCTGATCCACTCTAGTGCGTCCAAGCACTTGCGCCTGATATACTGAGGGACCCCGCCGCAGTGAGTTAGGCAGCGGAATGAGAATCAAAGTTGAGGAATTTGCTGACAAGTAGGCATTCTGTACTATACCGGGGTATGGTAGCAGTTGTAATTAGCCGTGCGGCAGGCGGGTCGTAGCGCGAAAATGGGAGATTTGGTTCAAGGCTAGGGAGCGTATTCACGTAACGTCGCGGGCTCCGTTCCCGTTACACGTTTTCAGCGGAGAAAATTGTGAGCGCGCTAACTGCCACTGCGATTCAGCTCGCACAAGGGTAGTATGACTTGGGATTTCGCGGTGCCTGTGTAGTGTGTTTGTCTGTCCAGAAAGTCTGGCTCATATTCCATTCGGTAATGTTGCGAGTGCATATTCCCATTTTTGCATAAGGGGTCATCGAAATGCGACACCACAAGGCCATAGCTCCCAGCAGGGAATCGGAAGTGGTTAACTGTTGCGGGGTGGTACACAAGGTAATCCGGCCGGCTTCGCCGGCTTAACGCCGGCGCGCCTGTCTTTCGTGCTTGATGACTAGGCGTGGCACTTGGCTGCGGCCTGTTGCTCACCTTCATCCAAATGTTTATATACCCAACTGATATGCGGCTTTTCTTTTATCTGAACAGATAACCAACGCTCCTTCACCAATAACATCATACCTGCTAATTTCATCGCTATAACTGTGCATGGCATTATGGTAAGGAGCATTGATGAAGTGCAGAATCAGTCGTGCATTTAAAGGTACGAAAGCAGGTAGGATAGATGGAGCCACGCCCGCTGGTGCCAAGGCCCGGATATCAGCGTAGGAGTTGCACGGCCGGCGAGGCCGATGGTTATCTATTTGCATTTTACGAGTCGGACCCGGTGGTTAAAAGTGCATGGCTGCCGATGCACTGAAGCTCAATAAAAGTAGGCAGCTCGTGCTTGAAGGCACGCACAGCCCACTGTGGACGGGTCTCTATACACCACAGACACACTCAACCTTCGCTGTATGTTTCTTTTCTCCAACGACTTTTTGCAATCCCTAAAGTCACTCAGGTCCGAAATATAAAATCTCGTAGCAAGCACGCCCCGCCAGTACGTCCCGCCCATTTTGAGGATGTCTGCCCCATTTCATCCACTAACCCCTTGTGACCTTCAGTCCACATGTCCCCGGTGCATATGCTGCTCTGCAAGCAACTCGTGAATTTTTGACTTTTGCCCCTCCCACCTCGACACCTGCTTCGCCCACAATGGGCGTGTCTATCTCACTTCAATGGCCGAGGACTTGCACACCTCTGCTCACCTTTTGCTGGTGTCTGAGAACGTTTCAAGGTCTTTTTCGTTTGGTCCCGCCCAGCTCTCCTCACGCTCCGCCCACAACGGGTGTGCCTCGTACTTCTCAACAGGTGACCCACCGCTGACATTAATCCACTTTTTCCAATGTCTGGAGTGCTCTGGAAGCGTTTTACGAATTTTTTAGTCTGGCTCCGCCCACCCATGCACGCTCCACCCACAACGGATGTGCCTCGCACTTCTCAACCGGTGACCCATCGCTGACATTAATCTTTTTCCCGGTGTCTGGAGTGCTCTGGAACCGTTTTGCGAATTTTTAAACCAGGCTCCGCCCACCTCGACGCTCCGCCCACAACGGTGTATCTTGCACTTCTCAACGTGGACCACTTGGGACCATAATCCACTTTTTCGCGTCGTCTGTAGTGCTCTAGGACCAAACTACGATTTTTTTAAATTAATACCTTACGTTTGAGGTCACGCCCCTCCCACTGTGGGCGGGTCACAGCACACCGCAGATATGACGACTCTCGCCAGATGTTTGTCTTCGCCATGGACTTTTTGCAATCTCTAAACTCTCTCGGGGACCGAGTTACCGACATTTGTGGGAAGCACCGCCCATCTCGAGTACGCCCCGCCCATTTCGAATGTGCCTCTTACATGATGATCTTATCTCATATGATCAACCCCTTGCTAAACGTGTCACTTTTTCCCCCATCTTGGAGCACATCTCCATGCATTGCACATTTTCATGGTTCGAATTCCCACCGTTGATCGCTTCAACCAACTTCAAGCTGTCATAAGAAGCATCTTTCTTTGGTCATATATACCACAAGGTTTGAGCTTCTTCTGTAGATTGAGAGCCGAGATAAAATTCAAAAAGCCTTTGTCGAAAACTCACTTTTGGGTGGACCCAGCTCCCTTTCAATGAAATAAAAATCGACACAAGTCGAGAAATAGTAAGAAGGCAATTATACTATCTTATAGTGCGGAAAATTATCTATCAAACAGTGTAGAACATATTGGGAACAATTGTCATTTTCCATATAAAAATTTGTGTGACAAAGAAATGTCATCACTTACGGGCCAACCTAATACAATCTCCAATTGTAGAGCACTGAAAGCTGACGAAAATGGAGGAGACATCTAGAACGGTATCGTCATTTGTGGTGTCAGTTTCGTGCTGCTCACACTCTTCACGGTTCTCTGTGTGATGTTTATCGCAAGAAAACGACAAGAGGAAAGAACGAGCCGACTAAAAACGTCTAAGAAGACGAAGAAAGATAAAGAATCAGGGAAAGAAGAAAAGCAAAAAGAGCAAAAGTAACAGGTCGACAACAACTGCTGTAAGATTAGCTCCACCAACAGGAGGTGGCCCACCTCCACCACCAGGTCTTATCGGAGCTTTTGCTGTTTCCCCTGTTGGTAGAAAGGTATGATCAATTAGACAAAAACTAACCATCCAAACAAATAAATGACTTCCTTTCTTAGGTAGGTGGAAAATCCCTGAGGTCTCTGGGCGAGGACGACGAGCAAGACGAATGGGTAAGTTTTGGTATAATGAATTTCGATACTATTCAACAACTCCGACTCTGAAATCTATGAACATCTGCTGCAGCTTATTCTGTAGGGCTCACTCCGTACCCCTGATCACAAATCTGACGATCATTTTTAGCTTCCTATGTCATTCGTTACCAGTTGGCGCGCCCCACCGAAGGTGGCGGCTGTAAACTTTTAAACGCAGTTGGCACGATAATTTTGGTTCTTGGCCTAACATGCTAGCAAGGCCCTATACAGTGAGGGGAAAATGGCGAAAAAACGAAGTGAAACGCTCAAAACCTGCGGAGAGAAGCCTTCGTTCTTAATGACTCAAAAAGCAATTTTGGACGAGTTTCCCGTAGGCATCTTGCCAATAACTGCCACGCTAGGTACGGCTGCACGTATGCACTCATATACAGGGGGGGGCAAAAAAACGACATTTTCGACCGAAGTCCATCATATCAGCAGAGTTTTTTCGCAGCCCAGACAGAAGGACGTGGATACGAGTACCAGGGCAGAAGATACCCAAGATGTTCCTCGATAAGCAGGAGCTGGCTCTCACCCATCAGCTTCATGTACACCAAAATATGAAGTCATCTCCAGTCGCAGCCTGACAGAGAAGACCTTTAGAATTCATGTGGACGCTCCAAAAGGTGCGGAACTTCTAGTATGGCAGTCACCCGCATTTGATATGCTACCTGGAGACCGGCACTCTCGTATTTTGTATTTATGTATTCTTCTTTCTTATCACGGGCAGCTCGTCGAACGTGCGCTACGGTCTAGGACATCATCTTGATCAGCTTCATATTTTGTCAGCAAGGCGCCAGTTGATGGTGTGGATCGGACGTACCTGGAATGGAGAGACCTATATTTTCTTCGTGGGCCCCGGACTGAAGGTGAGCGCTGGCGGTTACATCGAGCAACTAAAGAAGAATATCCTCTCCACATGTCGTCGCCCGTACCTTCTTGGAAACTTTGTACTGCTACAGGATTGGGTGACACCACATGGAATCAAAGGGCGTTGGGAAAACTTTTGCCTACTTGGAATGGAAGGGCGTTGAGTACCTGAAGAAGGTGGAATATCTAAGCAGGTCACCTGACCTAAACCCCCTCAATTACCTGGTTCGGGCGGAGTTCAATAGGGTGGTCTACAGTGGCGGAGAAATCAACGATCTCGCTGAACTCAGGCACCCACTCACGGTCGCGTGGCAGAATCTCTCGATGGCGCTCCTCCAGAAGGCTGTGGCGGAGTATCGTGATAGTATTTAATATGCTCTTTAATATGGTGGTAGAATAAAATTTAATAAAGTGTAACTTATAGCGCCTCGAAAGTCAAGAAAGAAAAAGCAATTTTTTTGCCCCTCCCGCTCACTATTTAGCCGACGGTATCTTATGCTAGTATTGCTTCTTCTGCTAAGTAACTCATGAAGGGATTGGTTCGAAGCAGCTCCGGTGCTGCAGGGAAGCAGTGCTCGGGCGCGGTGGTTGTTCGGGTCGGTATTTTGCAACTTGACAGTGCCTTATAAGGGTACTATCCTTGGAAAAGGCGCTACGCAGCGCCAGCTCATGGTCGCGGGACTTCGTCCTGCCAGGCGTCTTAATCCTCCACGTCTTGAAGATTTACCGTGCCAACTGCCTTTAATATTGAAATCATGAGCTTTAACTCGACGTTAGTTAAGAGGGAAACGAGTATAATCCATTTCTCGGCTCCGGCTCCCTTTGGTGCTGCGCTGAGGCAGAGCCTGAAGGAAGGAGTCACTTCTCCCCCTCGGCCCAGGGCAGAAGCGGAAATAGCGTCTGTTTGTGAAAAGACAACGCGGTGGGGGTAGGGAGATTGGCCGCTGGAGCAGGTCGTGTCTGCCCTCGCGAAAATTTCTCTAGTGTTAGGATTTTTTTTCTTCGACAGCTTGGGGCTATGGTTACGCGCATGGTTGGCCGTACGGCGTGAACGCATAGTGCGTATCGGACGGTGGGAGAAGATATAATGAGCGTCAGTATTCCACAAACCTCCGGCTTCATTGCCAGGCTTTTCCGAATGGCGCAAGCGCTACACTACGACTGCTGCGCACCTGCTCACGTCGTGCACGCGAAAGGTCCACATCTCTACAAAAAGCCTTCGAAAGGCCGCTCAACCCCCACAAAGCGTTCTTTTCAGAGTCAACGTACTAGAGGTCCGGAAACGTTCATTTCGACCGTAGATGAGACAAGTGAGCAGGATATGGACTACAGCCTAGGAAGACGGCAATCCGAGACAGAATCCCAGCTGAGCGCCATGGAAGAATTACAAGCGCAGGTTCTACGAATGATAACGTCATAGCCCAA
>MU940872.1:0-12073 GCA_036418165.1 Cooperia oncophora
TGAGACCTGTGAGCTCTTGTGAGGCTGCGAACCGTTTCAACCGTTCAGTTGGTAGAATTCATAGGTCTCCCAAAGTGAACAAGCTTCTCTTGATTTCATTTGATGCCCCCATCAAGCCAAATTGCGCCTAAATTTACTGGAAGATTGTAAAAAATTTCTTCACTTCCACCAAATAACCTGTACTCCGTTGGCATCCAAAAACATCTTCGAACTCATTGGGAAAACGGATGCATGGCACATTATAAGAGTGATTGTCGGATGTGGGCGATTTTATCAATTGGCTTCAGTGAGGAGTTGGAGCCTTCGCGTCATGATTTATTTTCCCATGCGAGAGGAAAGCATTCACTCAACGCTAATTAAGTTCCTGGTTCGCTTTGCACCCCCCTTTTTCCATGGCTTTGGATAAACGGCTCTGAACGCGAAACTCAGAAATTCTTCTTGGGGGTTCCGGTGCAAGAGCTTCCAGGTATCGAAAACGTTAGAACGTTTCTTCGACTTCCTTCGAGCTCAATGAAGCTTGTCCGTTAGGAACGGAAGCGAAAAGAAATATTACATTGCCGAATGTCCCGGAAAGAAAACTGTAATTCCTCGAACTCCTGGAAATCTCCAATTGCTAATCTGTCCCTGATCTGGACGCTGTTAATTGGTAATACGCATGAACCCGACTGAACGCTACTCGGATTGGGCGGGGCCAAAGTCTGATTTACAGAGAGGTTGTACGGACAAAGAAACCAAGCAGCGACGATGCAAAGATATTTCCCATTTTGCACTTCCTTCGGCCCGCTAGTGCATGCTGTTTTGGAATCGCTAGCAGATGTCTGAAGGGGGGGGGGGGATTGAATTCTCGTTCTCTTTTGCCGTCCTTTACAAATACAATTTTCACTACTTTTTTTCCTGTGGAACATGGTTATTTCAACCCGTGGAGGTATGTCCAGAGGGCGCTGTTCGGCTTGGGAGCGAGGGGGAGGTGTGGGAGACATTTCGCCACTTTCGTCAGTTACTTTTGTTCAATTCATGCTAAATAAAAGGTCTCACTTTGGAAGTACCTGTGACCTCTTTAAAAGTCCAGCCAGGTGCTGCCATTAGGCTGCGTTTATACTTTGCGGCAGCGTAGCGTAGCGTACGCCAGCGGGAGCGTACGCTTCCAGCGTACGCCAGCGGCAGTGCCGAAGAGAGGATGCATATCGATCTAGCTTCACCAGCGTCACCAGCGGCACGCTGGCGTACGCTAGCGTACGCCAGCGTTTCTCCAGCGTTTCACCAGCGTTTTGCTAGCGCTTGCAGCGGCAGGGGAGTAGAGACTATGTGGCCGTGAGAGAAGCGGAATCGACGTGTATTGTAGAGACCATATGGCCGTCGGAGACGCAGAAGCGATGTGCATTGTAGAGACTATGTGGCGTCGGAGACGCAGAAGCAATGTGCATCGTAGAGACTATGGGGCCGTCGGAGACGCAGAAGCGATGTGCATTGTAGAGACTAAGGGCGAGTGGGAGACGCGCAATCGATGAGTTTTGTACCCTCCAGCTCTCCCATAGTCTCTACTCCCCTGCCGCTGCAAGCGCTAGCAAAACGCTGGTGAAACGCTGGAGAAACGCTGGCGTACGCTAGCGTGCCGCTAGCGTACGCCAGCGTGCCGCTGGTGACGCTGGTGAAGCTAGATCGATATGCATCCTCTCTTCGGCACTGCCGCTGGCGTACGCTGGAAGCGCTACGCTACGCTGCCGCAAAGTATAAACGCAGCCTTACTGGTTTCCTGCGTACAAACCTCCAGCTTTCAATTTTTTTATACTTTCATTTTTAAAACCTTTTTGTTTGAAACTGAAAGGTTTCCCATGCAATGCTGCTGTAACATGAATGGGGTGTCCTCACAAAATGAGATGAATTGAGCCGTCATTTCCAAGCTCGAATTCATTACTGGAATTCATTTGTTGCAAAGCAAGCCGTTACTAATGTTTTTCCAGCGGGTCGCCTTTATCATGCATTTCTGAGCTTTAGCTACTTCCTTTCTAATTCATGGAACTTGAGTTTCCCATGGAGCCATCGCAGTTTCCTGTACCTGGGTAGGGGGAAAGGCTATCGTTGGGTAATACTATGGCATGTCGCCCTGCTGGAAAATCGCTGGAGTTTGGAACGACCTCGTTCGATTCCACTGCTGCAGCTAGTGAGACCGTATTCAACCCAAGGTCCAGCTTCACTAACTGCTCACTTCTCTAACCTCCACCTCGCAGACCGATCACATCAGAAATGTTCTCGTAATCGTCCTCCTTCGAACATTAACAACCCACCCCCCCCCTGCGAGAGAAATACGATATATTCCTCGGGCGATTCAAATGGGCGCTGTTTGGCTTGAAAGGGGCATTTTGCACTTTCGCTGGTTCCTTTTTCAGTTCATGTTCACCAACAGGTTCATTTTATTGAAACCTGTAATCTCTTGCGACCTGCGGAATTCTACAAGCGAGTAGGCTTCCAAGAGTTCACAATTTCACCCAAAGTGGTCTGTACAAGCTTCGACGAGTACCGTTTGTCGCTCTGCACCGCCCTCCCCCTCTCAGGCCGACCTGCGCCCTTGAAGTGACGCTCTGCTGAGGATCCCATTACGACGTGCCCTCCTGATCGCTTCCTACAGAGAGTGACCGACTGATGAATTCTTCTGCAGCCATGACAGAGACGGAGTCTGATTGAGTACCATTTAAGCTTCTAATCAGCTGAGTCTTGGTGCATTTGTCCTCCGGCGACGACCCTGGTAACTGTCTCGCGATTTTTTTTCAACCCTCAAAATCCTGTACATCTCAATGACGGTGGATGCTACTGCAGCCGCACACAGTCGACATTGGTAATTCACTTTGAGACCTACAAAACAGTTTTTGAAGCTCAGATCTATTGTCTGCTTTTGTTTATCTACTTGTCCAAACATTACCCTTGCAAGTTGGATTGTAGCCACACCCCGTTCACTAAACAATGATTCGACAGATTCGCTTGGACAAACAGACATCTTCTAATGAAGTGTCCTGAGGTGAGCGGATATGCAGAAGGATGGAAACTGTGGTGACTTCCTTGGCCCATTCGTCGTTCTAGTGCGGTGAGAAGGAGAGGCACACGCTGGTGGAAAAGCGTGTTGGTTAGAAGTCCCCGCCCATGAGTTCATCGCGGAGTGTACGTTCATGAGAAGTGTCTTTCCTTTGGTGCCGTTTTTGACCGCAGACTGCTTTGCTTGGATCCATGTACTGGTATATTGCCATTGTCATTGTGCATGGCTCGGACTGTCCTCGGAGCATTGGTGACCCCGAAGCAAAGTGAACGGCATGGCGCATCCGAAAATGACGATCAAGGGGCCTTCCGTTCTCCTCTGTCGATTTTTTTACTTTTGAGACTGTTGACTTCGACTTGCCAGAGCGCAAGATAACAAGGCTAGACGAAGCTCGCCTCCAGCAGACTGATGCCGTCCCAGGAAGTTCCATTTTCCACGCGAGGGCGACGACCTTCGGGTCGAATGGTCCTGCCAGCGCTCGGTCGGCAATTTAGCTGCGCAAATTTGGTTTTTTTCGAATTTTCCACGCTTCATGTCGCATGATTGAACACTTTCCGCAAGGGTTCCATTCGAAGTCACCTAAACAATCAGTCTGCACCAGCTCTGACATAATGACCCTTATCTGTGTCCGAAGCAACTCGTCCCCAACTTCTGGACTTGTTGTCACTTTTCACCCGATTTCGATGCTACTAGGTCAGCTAGGTGGTCCCGTCGCAAGAGTTTAATCTGCTGGTTTTCAAGTTTTTTATAAATCCGTAGCATTTCTTCTGTGAGTCCTCAGTATAAGAGTACTGAAAATTCCACCTGTTACAGCTGCAAAAATCTATTCCTTTCGCTACGCCATCTGACTCCCTTTATCAGTTTATCATAACTTATCGCGTTCTATTACTAATCTTCCAATCTGTTCGGCTTAGGGGGGGTAAGGAGAGTTCGCGTTTTGCACGTCCGCTAGTTTGGTCTGCTGGTTCCTGTTTAATCACACGTACGAACTTGATAAGACCTGTATAATCTTGTCAATTGTAAGTGAAGATCGTGCTATTGCATAGCTTTACAACAATTTACAGGTTTCCTCTTAAAATGTATGCGTCAGTATGATGGATGGGAACCAGCAATATGCCCCCACCAATGCAACTGCACCCACCGATCATTCATAATAATACTAAAGGAACAAAAATAGAGCGATAAAGAAGCATTGCGGCGTTCGAAGCCTTCTGTGCGTGGGTGCTGCTCATATCCTAGGAAATGGTGTAATTTAAACTCCCATCGTCTAAGAGAGGAGAGAGGGCTAGTGGTACACCTACAACTAAGCTTCTTTGTAAAAGCTTAGTTTCACGGAAAGTTACGGGGCAAATATAGAAGTTAACAACGCCACCAATTACGTCATTGCAATTGCCGAGCTGGTAAATGATATCTACGCCCACGGGGGAGCTTACAAAACCTTGAAAAATTGTACTCCGTGATAATTTCTATGAAAGTACATGTAATGGGCGGAGCTTAAGTGCACTTTGGCTTACGTATTAACTTGCTTTTTAGTGATTCTCTTTAGCACCTCCCACCTTTTCCAGTCTTTCATGGAGTTCACCGCCTAGCACCCCCGAAGCGCCATGGTAACGCCCTACTCTACCCTTTCCACATTCAAGTAATACCTTAGCACTTTCGAGTGCATCTTCTTCATCGCTATATGTGTGTCATGGCTGATTATTGTCGCTGTTTGTGTCGCTCTAATTTTTTTTCTCAGCTTTATCGTTGGGCAATCAGCCGGCCCTCTCGAGTGCCTCTCCCTGCCACCGGTTGATCACTTTGTGCGTGGCTTCTGCCCCCTCCCCGGCGCTACCGCCTACGCTCATAATACACGAGGTCTGCCTTCCGAGGCATTCTGTAACGCTCTTATCTCGTACATAGTTTTCTCGTACGTCTAGGAGTGCTGAAATGGGTCGAGTGTCTGAGGTTGAGTCATCCGGACACACCGCGAATTGTGCTCCTTTAGGAATTGCAGAGACGGTTCTGATCGCTCACATTATTTGTTGTTGTTGTCTGTTTGTTTGTTCTTTCTGGGCTGATTATGCTATAAAGGATAACTGGGGGCGGTGTGTTATGCGAGGGAGGGCGCTCTGCTTTCATAAGTTGCACCCATCTAGGTACCCTTTTTTCGAGTTGACACGTTTTGGATGGTGGCTAGACAATCTTGCTCCAGCTTCACAAGCGTTCACAAGTTTTACCAGAGTGAGATTTGTAAACCGGAACCAGGGAAGCAATTACAATACATTGATGCCCCCCCCCCGTCCGGATAAACGGCGCGATAGGACTGATTACAGTAAGGCAGGCTGATTAAAATCTAGAGAGGGGCACGAATGGATAGGGGATAAAGTGCTATTGGGCTGCACCACACTGGACCTCGCCCACCTTAGGCAGGGGCAAACAAGCGAGCACGTCCTGCCGGTTGGGGGAAGAAATTCCTCAATACGCGATCCTTCGAGGTAATTCCTTTTGGTATGCACTACCCCTATTCTTGAAAATCTTGTCCACATATTTTCAGACCAGTTTCTTTCTGCAGCTTTTCGCTCGAGGCGGAAAGGTAGGGGCATTAAGAAGGGAAGGGTTAGTGCTGGTATATGGTGCCAGTGAAAGGGTAAAACCTCAACAGTGAAGCATTTTCGTCAGAAGCAAACACCCCCCCCCCCTCTTTCCGCAGCACCGAATGGCGACGTCGCGCCGCTGGGGAAGCATCAACCCCGGTTTAAAAAAGATGTGCGCATGAAAGGCATGCATCTTTCCGGGGGCACTTAGTACGAATCCGGTCTGTGAGGATACGAGAGGTATGGAGTTAGTTATTCGGGTGAGCCGAGGTGACTATAGACATGTTATATCTAGATCTATTATAAGAATAGTCTGTTTTTTTTTTTTCCGAGTCAGCTCACACGCCTTTGGAATAGGCCTATCCAGATTTCAAGACCCAATAGTAGAGAATAGAGATAATAGTGGTGCACGGGCGCCATTCCAGCCGGGGTCAGCTTAAGGTTTTTCTCAAAGGCGGCGGACCTACACGCGCTAAGCTGGACGAAACAAGTGGGGGATGACGCAAGTGGGTTAAATATAACCGCTGTCATTATGAAAATAGTGACGGAGTGAATCTCAATGCAGTTCAGACAGTCTCCTCCTCACAACAGAATCTTCGCCGTAGTAATTATGAAAGCAGTTGACACTAATGAGAGAACGCTCTGTCGACCCACGGTAGTTCTGGGAAAAGTAACCGACGAATCGTGATTCGTCTAAGAGTGGTAGAAATTCCACACACGATCGTGGGTTGCAAAATAGAGGTGAAGGAATCCGCACATCACGTCATGAGTTCAATCAGCGTTCAGAATCCACTCAAGTCACCTAGAAGTTGCCAGTAGAAACTTAAGGAACCATCTGCCTCCACGAAGGAGGGTGCAGCGAGTTCTATCGTAGGTCGTACTTCTCGATTGTTGGGGTTGGGAGGGGTCGTATCTGCCGCCAAGGTGAATTCTTCCGAGCCACGCGAGAAATTTTTCGGTTTTTGATTACTCGTGGCTTTCCCTCTTCATGTGTGTTATGTACCCCCTCTCGATGCATGCCCCCCTACCCCTTCACCTCAACGGCAGTTCCTGAGGAAAAGTCGGAACCCTCTTGTGGAAGACTGGAAAGCAAGAAAAGTGGTAGAACGTTGGGAAACCTCAAAGGCTTTTGGCACGATAAGTCTCTTGGACGAGTAGGATTGATACGCCTGGTAGGACGGAATTCCGCGCTTCTGAACAAAAACTTCTTAGTGCCCCTCACAAGAGAGGTATCCTTCTAAGGCCCCCCCCCCCTTCAAGTTGCAACATGCCGACAGACGCCCATCGCGCCCACCCGCCCACAAATGGACGACGATGCTCGTACTGCTTCATTTGCGAAGTACAAATATGAAGCGAAGGGATTGACATGAAGCGGCCGGGGTGCTGCATGGATATGTGAGTACAAAGGTCCATCGTAGCGCTTATTGGAAAGATGCCTATGGAAAACTCGTCCGAAATTGCTTTTTCAGTCATTAAGAAGGAAGGCTTTTCTTCGTAGATTTGTGACCGTTAGGGAATGAGGTAGTACCAGATGAGGAAATTTTGAGGTGGGGGAGGTCGTACTGACGGCGCCGGTTCACTCATCACGATGCTGTACTTTGAACTAATTAATCATCAGACGTTTAACTTCGCCAGTATGCCGCAAAGGGGTATAGCGCGCCTTAGACGTCAAGAATCATATTTCATGTAGGAATTCCTACAATCAGCTGGAATACGACTCCATCCTCACCTACGGGGATGTCGATGTGCCATGGCTCGGAAGGTCGGTTAACCAGGAGGGGATTCGTTCCGCTGAATCGCATTGCAGCGGCAGGACCGTCATCCTGACGAATTGGACCAGGTGTGGCTCAAAGACACTAAGGCCATGCCACAAACTGTAATTACTGCATACCCAATGCTTTGGTTGCTTTTCACCTGCTCAACGGGTTTTCCAAAAACTCCTCGAAACTCTAGTACGAATTATTTTTTGGCAAATCGCTAAACGAAAGGCGGTTATCATAACGAATCCTTCTTCCAGACTGGCAAACCCTAGTAGATCAGGAGCACTGTACTGTGTTTAGCGTCCCCCTTTCATTGCGAATCTGTAACATCATGACATCATCACTTATTTTCATTAAAGTTTACACGTGTTTGAAAATCGACCAACGCTCAATACATTATGGTGTATTTTTTAGACCTGCGTGAAAAGAGTTAGGGCGGGGTTCTATGCATCAAGGCTGAATAGTTACAGGAAAGTTGTCTTCCAGATTGACAGCACGATTAGATGGTAGCACTGCTAAATCCTTGTCATTTTTTGGCGCAGATAAACTGCCTTACGCTTGTCTGCTTTCCTTTCAGGGTACAGCTTCGTTGGGAGAATCCCATCGCAGGGAAGTGGGGGTGCGTATGAAAGAAATTTTTGGGTTGCTACCTTTTAGCGATTTTCTGCGTTCCTTTTATGCGCCCCACCCCCTCTTGGCTCGATGGCGGTTTTTCTAGGAAAAGCTGAAACGTTTTCTGGAAAGTGGGAAAAGTGGTAAGAATCTGGGAAAACATAGGAAGATGAGAGGTATGATGGGAGGGAAGGGGTCGTACCGGAGGAGGGGATTCAGGATGGAGGGAGTGGGAATGGCGTCCGGCACCGCTATTTCTCCAGTCCTCAATGCTGTACCCTGCTAGGAATTCAGAACTTTTTTCAATTTCCTTCCTTTCTTTTGCTATGAATTGACGACCTGGTTCTTCTTTCATCTTTTGTGTGTTATCCTAATCTTCCATCTGTTCAAAAACTAATAATATAGGTAATTAATAAAGGATTAAACAAACTAATAAGCCATTCGCCGCGAATAGGTGCCATTAAGCTCTAAATGGTCCCGATGCTATTAAGTGTCTTAAATGGGGATGTCATATGGTCCCAGTACATGAGTCTAAACCGATTTCGGTAGAAAAATGTAATGGAGCTAAAAAGGAAGTCGTTTCCGTAATCGGACCGGAGTACCGAATAGTCCTCAAGACGGCGTTTGAGCAAAAACACTGATTTTGAAATTGTAGTAGCTTAGGTAACTTTGTCTTATGGGACGATGGCGGCCCAAATGGGCTGCTTTGGCCTTTGCCAACAGAACAACGCTCTCCATGATTGTGTCGGTGGAAAATAGAGTTTTTCCACTTGTTGATCCCGTTTAGGGGGGACCGCGAGAGAAAGTAAAGATCACCTAGCCTAGTAAGCCCGCATACCTAATCTCCATAATTCAATTTGACCATCCCAAACAACAATCATCTATGCCGAACCTTCCCAGCCGCGAAATGTGGAACGTAGTGTAAACGCGCTTGTCTTTGTCCAGATACCCATATCTCTGCTGTTCATCTACGCCAACACTGTCTCGCTTTTACGCTTTTAACGTCGGCATAACCCGCTGTTTCCGGCCCAAGTATGAGGCAGCGGACTGCTAACCTGCATAAACGTAATTTACCGCACCACTTGTGGAGATTCATAAGCCGACGCTTAATCCCCCTTATGAGTCAGTTTGCCATGACTTCGCCCTTTCCGTCTTCGCGTCAACACACGGCGACCGTTCTTAGAAATGGCCTCGGTCTTTCACGTCATATTGGTTTGAATTATTTATGAAGTACCCGAGGCAGATCGAGCTCATGCATAACGTTCTTCCACCTCACTCCAAAAAAAAGTCTCCTAGAAAGCCATTGCATCACTGACACAGGGATGTGCGCTCGTGCAGTTACTTAATTGGGCCTTCTGACGATTTGCATGAAGAAAGCAGTTTTTCTTTAATTCCTATCTTAATTCCCCTAGTGAGAGAAATCAGCTGACCAGGAAAGGTCAACAGGTCGCCATGGCCATTCAAGATGAGATGCATATCGACGTGTAGGTCTTGGGACGCTGAACTCAAATCTGCTTCCAAAATTTGCTGAACGATTCTCTACGAGGAGTTAGGGGGGTGGTGGTTTTATCATAGCACTCGCCGATCCTCCTTTGCGTAGCTCAAAGTTGAGTTCGAGTACACACAGTCTCAAGTAGTCGATGGTATAGTGGATAGGTAAGTTGCTTCATAGGCGGGAGGTCATGGTTCGATTTCTGGACGGGTCTCAATTTTGCATTTTTTCAGGACATTTCTGCGAGTTTTCAGAAATAACTTATCCGTTATCGCTTTGTCAACTTTTGCTCGCTACTTTGGCAGCACAAAAAAGACTAAATTGCAGGCAAATCTGTTTCGCTTTGTTAAGTAATTGCAGTGCTTTTTACTGCCGCAAATTCAACCGAGCAAGGCCATGTTTTTGCGCCGGCCTTCTTTTCTTCGCGATCACAAGGAACGCGCAGAATTGTCTGAAAAAAGTTGGCCTACTAGGGTTGGTCTGCCATCTGAACATGAATTCACTTACATCCGCTCGCAGGAACCTCTCGCAACCCTAGTGTCAAGAGGCGCCAGCGCCAAAATCCCTAGGTTTACCGCAAGTTCGCTGAAAACTTGTCAATTGGGGATTCGTTGACCTCCTGGACCAACATGCCATTAAGCTGAGGCCGGAAATGCCTGGCGCGCGCCATAAAACTCGGAAATCCACCAGAATCACCTAGATTTTTCACTGAACAGTTTGGCCTCCTAAACCACGAACATAAAATCTGTGTGTCGGTAGTTGCAGAAATATTTGGGATAGAGAAAAAAGGTTATAATGTGATTGCGCAACCTGCGTCTGCACCATCCCCTGAGATGGGGCTCTTCCTCTCAGCAAAGGGAAGGATTTCTATGACAGGCAACCAGGAAGAGTGGTGCATTACTTCGGCCAATTTGCCCAACTGCCCTAGCACAGAGCCTCGCACGAAAGCGACTGGAGTCTGTGCTACACGCGCCGGAGTCGGAACAAGCCTGTGATGGGTCGCTTGTGGCGTATGCGTCAGGCGGTTTCAGACTGTACGGGTGTGATATTCGTGTCTAGAGGGTCAAACTACGCCTGGCAGTTACAAGTTTTCAACCGAACATTGCGTGATCTAGGGTATTCTGGGCTGTGCGCCTCTGAACACGGTGCGAGGGAGGTTTCGTGCCGAGCGGATGTGATAATCATGTTCAGATAGGCAGACTACCCTAGTAGGCAACTTTTCAGCCAATTCTGCTCACGAAGAAAAAAGTCGGGCAAAAACAGGCCTGCTTTCGGGTGATTTGGGCAGTAAAAACTGCCTAAAACTCTTCAAAGCGAAACAGAATTGCCGGCAATTGAGTCTTTTTCTGCTGCAAGTAGGAGCAAGGTTGACAAAGAAACGGATAAAAGTATTTTCTGAACTCGCAGAAGATGTTCCGAAAAAATGCAAAAATCAGGACCCATCAAGGGATCTAACCCATGACCTCCCGCCCATGAAGCGAGTTACCTATCCACTACACCACCGACCACTTGAGACTGTCTGTACTCGAACTCAACTTGAGCTACGCAAAGGAGGATCGGCGAGTGCTATGCTAAAACCACCACCCCCCTAACTCCTCGTAGAGAATCGTTCAGCAAATTTCGGAAGCAGATTTGAGTTCAGCGTCCAAGGACCTACACATCCGATATGCATGCTATCTTGATGGCGCATAGGGTGCGACCTGTTGACCTTTCGTGGTGAGTTGCTTTTAATGCCGATTCTGGCGCAGTTTGGCTTGGTGGGCATCGGATGGTAGTGTGTGAAGCTTGTAAAGGCCACCGTGTCAAGACCTATGGATGCCTGTTATTATATGACCGATTTCTGTGGCTTTTCTCAACTTGTCGAACGTTCATACCGTTCTGAATTTAGTCCCCTGAAACTAATATTCACCTTCCTGTTCTCCGTCTCTAGATGCTCCATCTTCGCTATATCGTGCTATACGTAATCCCTGCTTTTAACTAGGAAATGAGCATGAGCTCTTCCGAAGACACGCCATCACTATTTTCTGTATAAGGCCGGATTTATGGCTCGATCGCGGCATTTATTCTTCGATCGTCATATTTCAGATTAGCTTAGGGATTTTTTTTAGTTTTAAAGATTATCCCGAGCTAAGGATCGCTGACGAAGGTCGACAGCTTTGAATTTCCTCCTCGAACGTCTGAGAGGATTTAGAACATTAACACATCTATCGCGGCACGTTTTCGCTCTTGCTGTGTCGTATTCGCTGTTGCGAGCTCGTATGTATCCACTGCTGCACCGCGGTTCATATTAATTGTACTTCGCAAATGCAGGATGAGACTATCACCACCGACATGTCTATGCGGCGATTTGTGGGCGGGCGGTTGCGGTGGGCGTGTCGGTCAACATATTACGCCTTGGTAGGTCGCTATAGGGGCACTTGGCTGGAAATGACACCACGAAGAGCCTGTTCAAGGGCACGATATTCCCTCGTGCTAGACGTATTGCTACAACCTATTGTCTATAAATCGTTCTTTATTGCCTTCAAGCATGTGAGTGTTGTAAGGCCGTGGCAAAAAATCTGTTGAGCTGAAAGGTAAGAGAGGCCCTGTGGCGTGAGGGCTGTTT
>MU940873.1:0-23383 GCA_036418165.1 Cooperia oncophora
AAAGAGCGCCACCTACCGCGCGCACAGACTTGGGGCCAAAGGCCGCATCGGCTCCTGCCCGAGACAACCGACCTACTCGTCCTTCCAGAGCTAGTAAACTGGTATCAAACTTGTCTGGGGAGACAGAAACATTGACTTGTACACTGGTTACCCCAGCAAGTCATTGCATTGGTTAATAGCGCTCAGAACAGGGCACATCATTGGTTGGGGATTTTAGTCGACTCTATACGACCCCCCCCCCCTTTTTTTGGGAGTTGGTACGACCCCCCCCCCAGCCCTCTGTCCTTCCTCATCGAATCGAGCCGTCGAGCGGGGGGGGGGCATATAGTACGTGAAACAGGAAAATCACCAAAGTCAACCGCCACTCCCACAACGCCAAAACGTAAATACGACCCCCCCCTCCCAAAAATGATCAAATACGACCCCCTCCCTTTACAACGTCCATGAAGCGAGAAAAATCAACTATCAAAATAAATTTTTCTCAGCCCAAATACGACCCCCCTCCTGGCGACCAAATACGACCCCCCCCCCTATTGGGGATTCCCCAACAACGATGTGCCCTGGCTCAGACTACGATTCTATATGGAAGTGGAACGTGTTCCGCATCCTATACAGTGGTCGTCGGCTGCGAAAGCTTCACCCTTCAATACTTTCTTGATGCACTGAAGTTTCGCACTGTTCTGCCTGCCCTCACAAGAAAGAGATCTCTTCCATCGCATTTGACGACATTGGCCTGACATGAGTAGTCTCACATCGCTTATCGAACGAGGGGTCAGACTTGTCTAGAGGTCTCCTTCTTCTTCTTTCTTGCACTTTTTGAGAACGCCCTACAGTTCAATGTCCTTTTCAAGACCTTACAAACTTGAAATTGGATCCGATTTTGAATTGGTAGTGGCGTGCCTTATAGCTACTCACTAATATAGTAATATTATATAGTAAGAGTAATACACACTATTATGCGCCAACAACGACTTTGATCAACCAACTCTAGTCTTTTTTGGAATAGCTCATACACGCATACTTTATCTGAAGTTTTTCTTTCACTGCTGTAGATCCTCTTGATCACAGCGGGTGTGGAAAGCCGCACCTCCCTCAATAATTTGCGTAATGATACTGACCGCTTTATTAGGTCATTCGAAAATAAGAAGACATGTAGAGAAGTGCTGAGAAAACAAAGGGGTTAATAATGGGGTTCTATATTGTTTAGTAGCTAGTACATTTTGCTACATATCCGTTAAGGGCATAATGCACGCTAATTTGGTGCTCGGTCTGAAATGTCGGTAGGGTGCTGTGAAGCGGGGAAGTGGCGAAAAAACGAAATGAAACGGTAAAAAACTTGCAAAAAACCCTCTGTTCAACACGGCTCAGAAATCGGTCTCGGACGAGTTTCTGATGGCAGTAACCGCTCCTGTAGATGGCTGCATACTGTACAGTCCTCATCATTGCGGACTGTCGGAGGGCGGCTGTGCAACGCGGTCCAAATGGGCGTTCGGCCTCGTTGCTCTACCAATGGCGATCGGGTAAAGATCGATTTAGGGAGGGAGCAACCAATGATGGAAACGCCGCAGGTGCGAGCCGCTGATTGCGACCCGACAATTGCGGTTATGTAAAGTGTACCCATATATCCATGCAGCAGCGCAACCGCTTCATCAATCCCTTTGACTCATATTGTATTTCGCAAATGAAGCGATATGAGCATCAGCATCGGTCAAGTATTTGTGTGCGGGTCGGGTCGTAGCCTGATGTTGTTGGTCCATGTTGTAGCCTGATAGGGTGCTATAAGGGTCTTCCATGGAAAAGACATTAGGCAGAGCCTGCTCGGGGGCTCCGAGATCTGTTCTGCTAGGCGTATTGACCGCACGCAGATCTTCGAGATTATCGTGCCAATCACCTTTAAAGTTGGTCGGTATGGCCCTAGAGGAAAACCTCGAGAAACTGGAAAGAAACCTGAGTGACCAAAGCTTGCGCTGGATAATCAGAAGGGGCATCATTCAAGGGAATGCGTTAACTAATCATGAGCTGAATAATAGATGTGTAAGATTGCAATCTCGAAACGGACTGTGGACTAATAGATGCGAAAGCCCAAAAAAGGAAGAGCAAAAAAGGTTATGCTTGCAAGGCTCCATGATTTAGATGAAAATTACTTTCTACAACTGGTTCAGCGTTTGCTATAGCCCTGAGTTGACTGAAAATTTTGATTGGTGAATGTTTTAGCAGACGTGAGGATCGGAAAAGCTTTGTTTCCAAAGCGCACATGCCCTTATGTAGGCAGAAGCGAAACGGATAATATCCTCCCACTGTGCCAGTGCTCACTCCGCACACAGGAAGTCTGTGGATGAAATCGAGCCTGATAATACGAGACGGGTCGTAATGACCGCAAACGATGATTGCAAACTTGCACGAACGACATTCCTGTTGCAATCTTTGGCCGAGTTGCGCCCGAAGAATCGGGTATGGACAAAGATTTGCGTGGTTGGGTGCCTAACTTCCTGGTTGGGTGCCTAACTTCCTCAAGGAAGCAAAAAGCCAGGGTCGGCTTGATGAAAATGCAAAGACCACAAGGCCTTGAATGAATGCAGGTGAAGAAGCTCTGCGAATTATGTCATGAGGAGTAGCGAGGGTCCAAGTGGTTGACAATAGATTTCTGGGTTTCCGGCCTTTTAGCGGCGTTGCCCTAAAAAACAAAAGCGTCATTGCCGAAGTGCCTTGGCTGTTTCTCGGTGATCAGTTCGACAAGTGGATGATAATAAAAAACAAGCGAGCCTGCATTGCCCGTAACATTGCCAGACCCCAAATAATCTTATTATTCGTCAGTACTCCGACGAAAACAAAGTGGAGACCTGTATTCTGCTGCCCAACCTGAAGTCGCGCGATATCAACTGTTTTGATCAACTGAAGGCATTGTTCATGGGCAAGCGTTTCGACAGTCTGAAGAAACTGTCAGTAACAGCACCTCATTGCACTTATTGAAAAAAAACGAAGGTGGTAGGTGGGCAAACACTCTCTGAAAGCTGGTAGGGGGTCGTCGGTGATGACAAAACTCACTAACTCTCAAAAACTTGCTTTACTCTCTGTTTTGCTCTTCATTTTATGTGAAAAAACCTTCCACATTTCTGAATCATATCACCTATGCTACCAGCTAAACGTAACATCAACGTGACACAGCCTGCGTACAGTACCAGTTCAACGAAACAAATTCAATATTAACTCTCTTATTAGTAGAAGGAGCGGAAGCTTTCCGCTGGACCTCTAATAAAGATGATCTAGTCAAAACGTCAGGGAGGAGTTTCATCCAATAACCTAGGACAACTAACTTAGGAAACAAGAAAACACAAACAACAATAATAGTGAGGGGCGCTGTTCGACGACAAGGGGGGGGGCATTTGCACTTTTGCTGCTTCACTAGTTCCGGTTTACATGTTCCACTTTGGTGAAATCTGTGAACTCTTGTGAAGCTGGAGCAAGCTCGTCGAGTTACTGTGGTAAAACCTGTGAACTCTTCTATGCTCACAAAATGGCTCTCTAGTTGGGTCGACACGTCAAAGAGCAGTAGCAAAAGGCCCCTCCCATCGCCGAACTACCCCACGGTGAGGTTCTATGAGATGAAGTGGTCCGCACCATCGGAGTCCAACGATTTTTTTGGAAAATGTCTTTTCATAACATCAGTTTTGAGTAATCTCATGCTCAGATACGTAGCTCGAGCAGCATTTCGGGAGAGGCCAAAAAATATAAACTAGTGATGAAGGTGGGAGTTCGACCGCTCAACTCCTGGTGTGTTTTGTGGTGGATACCTTGGGTATCCAGCTGTAAGGTTGGAAGGCTGTGTGATCTTGAAAACTTAAGTTTTGTTTTCATAATTCTCGGATGGTCACTGCAAAAGTCGTGACTGTCGGCGGACACTCCTTTAATTATATTATTGCGAACCGGAGTATGAATGTCCTTGCGATTGTTTCGCTTACTGCAATTCCAGTGAGTCTGTTTGCGTGAAGGTGATTCCCGTAGCATCTGTCCGTTAATGGGTAGTTGTGTATGGCAGGAATTTATGCGTTACGTCTAGTGGTCTCTGATTTTTTTTCTGCTGAAGAATGAGAGCGAGCGCACGGCGATGTTGAGACATTTCTCGGCGTAGCGTTTCGCTGAACATCTCTTCGCCACTTGTGGTTGTCGTGATGGCGACACCGCCGCCGACGGTCCATTTTTGATGGAATGTGCTGACGTAATGACCGCAAACGATAATTCCGAACTTGCCCCATCCCATCGATTTTCATTGGATCAGGTCCTAAATAGAAGCTTTTTTATGACCAATGATATCTGATGGGATCCCATTTACATTAATGATCTAATGGAATTCTCCAGACCGATTTTTTTTCGAAGATTTAAGATGCTATTTAGAAAAGCGCGAAGGTGAAGCGTCACGACGATGAGAGCCTGGATGACATAGCTGAAATGCAGAACGAGAAACGTAAACATCAAGAGAAAGATGAACGCAGAGCGAAGGAACGAAGCAGAAAAGGTAAGTTAGTACGCGGCATAACCTTTGATGTTGCGCATTTTTGGGTGTGGTTAAGACAGCGCGTTCCGCGATTTACCGAACACTTCCCTTTTCCCGCATACCAGCAATTGTAGTTCCTGAAACTTGTGAATACCTTGAATGACTCAGACACTAATTATATGGACGGCATAGTGCAGCCACGAAATCAGAGGTACGGATCTATAATACTATGTCCTTGAGCGGCCTAAAAGATAGTGAAAAATCACGGTCACTCTCCGTTGGACTTCCAAATAAGTACGCGCACTTTTTGATAACCAGCGGGTATTGATCCAAAATTTTTGAATAGGGGATTTTATTGAGTTCTATTAAGCGAGATGGAAGGTGGGGTACTGGCAGTGTCGATTGAATATACAGTCTGGGAATAAAGTGCAGCCTGGAACATCCAAACAGGGATGTCCTTGTCCTTTTCTGATGTGACCGGCCTCCCCCTCTCCATCCTCCCTACCGTCTTCTTACTCTTCGCATCCCCATCCTTACTTTATCTGCCAACTCCCAACCACTTTTTGCAGTTTTCTCTTTTTTTCAAATATTATTCAGTTATCCAAGAAAGCGGCCAGTAAGTGGCGATGCATATTGCACATGAAATGGGAAAAACCGAGGGAAGTCACCATCGAACAACATTCTTTTCAAAGGCAAATGCGACCCCCTGCTCCTCCTCCTTGCTGGGGATCCTCAACCTACTGCATGCAAATCGTGCTCCTCCCCCTCCTGCTCCTTCCTTCCTTCTAGCGGGTTCAAGGAACTCATTCGAGCTAAAGCCGTTATACCTCTGGATAACCCGCGAGTCGTCCCTGGGACATTCTTGTAGTTGTGAATGGAGTTCCGTAAATGATTAACCGGAAATCCAACAGTACCACCAGAAAATGCCACTAAGCTTATTACTAGAATTGTGCATCAGTTTGGAAGAACAAAGTAATGACATTCGGTAGCGACATACAAAGCAATGAAAGCCATTATAGAGGCCAATTAGGCATGCCCTTTATTTACAGAGATTTCAAATGGATTTGTTCCGTGCACGCCCCTGAAAGAGGTTTATCGACATCGATTCCTATGTCCCTTCAGTTATTGCCCTGCGATACCCCACTTGGTATTCCAATCAGGGGCTTCCCTTTACCAGTCCAGCGAACGTCTGCTTTGACGCTCTAGTAGAGTGCAATTTCCTGCTTGTTCACGGCCTTGCTTTTTCTTGTTACATCATCTGGTTTTGGTAGCAGCACGCGCTACTCGTTGGAAACTCCAAAAGCGGTCGATGAGCATTACGATCCATACTGATTGTGGAGAATGGCGTCAGCTTAGACGTCTTTATCTACTCAGCCGTTTTCAAGTGGTAGAGAGAATGTGTACATTTATTCGATGGATCATGAAAAATAAAAGCTTGTACATACACAAATGGGATATAGACGCCCAAATACAGAACAATTTTGAACGGTGTTCGCCCATGCTCTGAGACACAGCGTACACCCGCCCTGAGCACCCGCGATAATATACATTGAGATCAGACTAGACATGTAGGTAACTTATGTACGTGAAGGAAAACCGTAATCTAGCGAGCAGCTCGGAAACCTGAGTTGAACTCGTGTACCTTGTTGGAGAGCTTTTTCACAAGTCCTTTCATTTCCAATTTCTTGTCGCGAGGATGTGCTGGTTCTGAAATGGCATGGGCATTATTCCAGGGGCAAGTAAGTGAATGAAGAATCGCAGTGAACTCACTGTTGACGATGTCGGCAAGATCGTCGGCGACGTCATCAACTTCTTTACATTTTATGTTCTCGAAATACGTGGCCATTCGAAATGGACGCATCAATCGTGGATTGTCGCGTTGGGTTTCAGAGAGAAGTTCGCAGAAACCTTTCTTCTGATAGGCGAAAGGATGGAAATAGTTGACAGCTTTGCATCGCGTCTTTTCAAGACACTTCTGAAGACATTGCTCATGGACATCGACACTCATCGTAGCCATCATCGTGCCGAAGTAGACGTAGTCGGGAATAGCATCAGATCGCAGACCTTGTGGGCACTCTGAAGAATGCCAATGTCAGAATGAGGGATGGGAATCGAAATGTCTTGCAAATAGCAACGTTTCCTTTAGAGGGATGACTTGAGCGGATGATGAAGTTTGACCAGAGTCCAGAACTAATAGCACTTCAGTGCTCAGTTTTTACAAGGAAAGATCGGAACTAAAGAGTAGAATCAATAAAAGGAACAAATCATCGGGACATATCGACTTAGAACTCATTGTATAGGAGTGTAGAAAAGGCATTACTATACTCGAATTTAGATCATCCAACGCGGAACCTCTTCCCCTTCCTTTGGGCTTATCCAAAAAACCTGATATCCAAAAGTTAAGCCAATGTTCTGCAGAAGGTGTTCTGCAAGTGCTCCTCCTTGAAAAAGCACCTGTGCCGTTTTCTCTAATCGAAGCAAACTTGTTTCGCGGAAGAGTTGAGTTAGGAAGAAGAAAGAAGATAAAAACAGTCGTTACTCTTTGGTACACGAATGACGGGGTAAGCTATTAAACCGGTAGAAGCGTGTAATTTACCCACACTTAATAGTTTTAATGGATAAAAATCGTATTTGCAATGACTACAGGAAAAAATAACCGGATTTACCTGTTTCGTCGTAAGTAACATCGTAAAAAGCTGGTGATCTGGCTGGATTGAGATGAGCTCGCAAATCACCCCACCACTCTGTAGTGGAATACACCAGAGGTAGAGAAAATATCAGAGAGCTGAGGGTAACTGTCGTCCACATTTAGCCACACGTTCACTGCGAAACTGCTGCGAATAAGTCGCCGTGCTCCGCCTTTTGGGCGTTTTTAGCCCCGCCTCTTCGCATCTACACGTTCCCAACGAAAACACATTCCTATCCGACTACTGTTTAAGGATGTTCATTGAAGAACAGGTACACGGGAACTTTGGACGGTTATTGATGTCTTGTACTCAATTCTTCTGCGGGCTTAGGCTTTAGGCTAGCTTGCGAGATCAGCTGCATTATAAGAGATGCTTAATTAGGGAAGGGGGGGGGGTGGAACGAGTTGACGTTATTCTCTAAGTAGTGGTCCTCCTAGACTATTCAAGTGTCCTTTCTGATCCTTCCAAGTCTTCAGCTTGTGAGCACTGGGGTGGAAAATGTCTGAGGGCTACTGTCTGAGGGCACGTCAAAAAAGGAGCTTGTCTAGCGCTCCATTTTCTTCTTCCTTCCCCGTCCATCAGTTGTTCGGTTTCCTAACTTACTCGATGATGAGTGTGTAAGATTATTTAGCTGGAAGCCAAAATATCCAAATAATTCTATTCACGGCTGACGTTTTACCGTCGCCGCCATCTTCGGAACCTGGAAAGTCGAAAAGACATTCAGGAAACCCTTCGTCCAAACACTATTTCAACTACAGAAAAACTTCAGAAGGTACGTAAACCACTGTGACGACGCTGTAGAGGCACTAAAAATTGACCTCTAGCGCAGTCGACCAAAGAGTCCACCTGTCACTCCGGTTGAAAAGTGAAAGTATAACGATCCTAGCTCTCAGATGAATAATCTCACATACTTATACACAAGAGGAACGTGCCAAGATTCATCGAAAATTGCACATGTTTACTCAGCAATTTCTCTATATGATCCTATCTTGCAGAGCACAAACGCTTGGAGCATTCCTTGGCGGATTGCAGTCGATGTTTGGACAGTACAAAAATTGCGAAGCATGCCATTGTAGCTATCGGAATCCATGTGAGTTGGCCATTTTGATGTGAATAACTTCGTCGAAAAGAGCTTATTGAGAACAACTGGTTACTGTCTCTAGCAGAGCGCGAATTTTGAATACTGGGAAAAATGAGTTGCTAGGAGTGAAACTGAAGGAATACATGGTGAGATAAAGGAATTTCCGGCTCTTCTCCATTAGCCTGGTTTTTGATGTACTGCGTATTCCTGTGGTTTCAAAATCGTTCTACTTTGACGGAGTCTTGCGATGTTCAAGGAAGGTTTTTGTGATTTCTCCGTGAGAACAACTTGTTCAAGGAAGGTTTTTGTGATTTCTCCGTGAGAACAACTATCTTTACCTGCTTGATGGGGTGATAAACTTAAAGACCCATTCTTGCGATTACCTAATAGGTGGAACGCTTTTCCATGCAAATGACCCAGTCCGCAATCGCGGGGTTTTACCACTTTTTGCGGCTCCATGGTGACAAGGGTACTCCTACTATCATTAGCTAAATGATCGTCATTCTTGGAAAGTTCCCCACCCAATGGGTAGCATAGCTACGATATGCCTTAGGTCCCATTTTTATGAAAGGTACATATAAACGGCATTGCGTTCAGTGCCATGGTATTACGTTTCTCGCCCTGCCGATCTTCCTTTTATCTCTATTTTTCTGCTTTCTCGTCCGCGCTTGCCATGTCGCTACTTTGTATGCTCGTCGAAAGCAGATGCCTTTTAAGGTGGCTCTGAGGGTTTCATATGCTTTGCCTTCAGCGCTGAGCTAGTTAGCACCTTTCATGTGTGGACACGCTGCGACTTGGAATGTAATGCTGGAATATGTGGTTAACGATTAGAACGCTATAAACCTCGCTCTACAAGTTTCAGTGGCTGGCCGTGTGACAGGAGTGTTCTGCGTTTGCCATCAAGGTACAGCATCTTCGTAAAGCACATAATGCGATTCTACTTTCCCGCTGAGGAAGGGGGTCGTGTTTAGTCGTTGGGAGAGGGAAGGGGGGGGGGCGGGGTCGTATGTGCCTTTAAGAGCAATTTGCTGCGTTGGGAAAAAATTTTCCTGGTTGTTGACTTTTCGCGTGATTTTTCCTGTTTCATGTGTACTATATGTACCCCTCCCCTCTTCCTCTCACTGCGCTCGACAGTAGAATTTTTGGGGAAAAGAATGGAAATTTTTTGGAAATTCCGGGAAGAGTGGTAGGGAACTGGGGAAAATCTAAGAAATTTTCCCGTTCCACATTGGCTGCATAACCCCCCTCCCCCCAGCCCGCTCGACGGAAAATCTTTGGGATGAAAAAGCTGGAAAATGTGGGAAATTGGTAGGTAGGTGTAAAAAAAAGGGGGGGGGGTCGTAGACCCCCACTTAGGTGAGCGAGGGGTCGTATGACACTCTCTCACGGACGGTGGGGGTCGTACCTATACCACCATTTCACCCATAACGATGCCTACCCTGCTTGCCACTTTCAGAGTTTCCGTGGTGTTACAGTCAGCCACAATAAAAAGTAAATGGCGAAATGTAAACAATTTCGGAGTTGGTTTTTTTTTCTCTGAGTTCATTCAAGAGACGAGCAAAGGAAATTACGTGCAAAGACAACAGGCGCTGTAAGGCAACATTTAAACAGTTGCTGAGAACATTGTATACAACTGGAAATACTGGATCTTTTGTGAAATTCGTTCAAAAAATTCTTCAGTGTATAAGCACGTGAAGAAATGCGTCGTGTAGAGTGTCCCAGAACTCTCATTATCTTCCTGCGCTTTGGTATGAGGAATTGCCACTTCACCTTTTTTAAACTGGTCCAATAAACAACTGGTGATTGGCGAGTGAAGTCGTGCTCGAAAAAGACGGCAGTTAAGTTCGTGAGGTTTTTGATCGTTGAGCTTGGATCGGTTTCTTAAAGGAGGTTGACTCTTCTCACCAGGGAAGTCCGCCAACTTACCATGGAACTTTGAATGGAGACCTGAGTAGAGATAGAGTCTATAAGGTTATTTACAAATATGGATAGCAAGGCTGCAACCTGCATTTCGCTCCATTACTAGCAATGACTTGTTGCCAACGTGTACGCAAAGAATGGATTCCTCTTTCGAAGAACTCGGCCGGCTGCGACTCAAAGTAGTTGGACACCCAGAGTTGGACTTCTTCGCGGTTTGTGAACTTTCTCTCGGCCAGGGAGTGCTGCATCGACCGGAACAGATGGTAATCGGATGGTGCCAGGTCTGGGCTGTATGGCGGATGAGGCAGGACTTCCCAGCCCAATTCCTCAATTTTTTCCAAAGTGATTTTCGCGACATGTGGACGAGCGTTGTCGTAGAGGAATTTGTCGACGTCGTTTCGACACCTTGACGACGCAGTGCTTCATCCACGCGGTTCAATTGATGAATCTTAAAATCTCTGTTAGAAGTGGCTCTTTTCGACAACTTCGCCAAAAGAGCCTCTTTCGCTACTTTTCCCCTCGGGTGTGTCGTTAGGTCCGCCGGAGAGGAAATGTAGGTCAAAAGAGCCTCTTTTTGCCAGTTTTCTCGCCGAGTGTGTCGCTAGGTCCGCCCGCTGCCCCTGTGAGCCGAGTGGGTCATTAGGTCCACCCAAGTGCGTCGTTAGGACTTGCTTGAAGTCTTACCACATACAAGCTCGCATTCGAAATTTTTGGTCGAGCATTTTCTAAACTTTTTTTCTCTAAAAAAACAAGGTAGACATAGAAAAAAATATATCAAAAGATGCGCAATAAAAACCTCTTTCTAATGGACAAAACTGTTTTGAAAAATCTCTTATAGTAGAAGAAAAATAAATAGACAAAGTCAACGCGCATTCCTTTCCGAACAACCTAATAAAATCAATTAGGTCCTGATGCCGCGCGGGTGACTTCGCTTGTAACGTCTTTTTCGCCGCTCTCGCTGTAACGTTGAACTAAACTAACTGTAACGTTGAATGTTAAAATACTGGAACGTGCGCATTAGGACTACTCGTTTGGGTCCTCAAGCGAAAATGAGCGATTCGGATTTAGCCGAAGAAAAAAAGAAGGACATGTCCCTTCAACGTGTTGCTGTTACGGTGAATGTGTCAGAAAGAATTCAGTCATCCAAGCTTTTCTCAGCTGAAAATATTATTTGAAAATATCGATTTCTCGTTGTGACTTCGTCGAGTCTTAACGACACATCTTATTTTCTCTCCTTCGTAATGTGATGATTTGTCTTATTTTGCCCAGTCGTAGATGATGAATGGCGTTTATGTTAAAGTTTCTTTCTATAAGTTATTCCTTCATCACAGTGCCAGTGTAAAATATGTTTACAAAACCTTCATGTAAAGGAAATCGTTTAAAATGAAAGCAGAAGTTTTCCGGATAGCACTCGAGAGGGCAAAGTCTCCGCGCTTTTCAATGGGTCATCTTCTTCTTATTCTAGATGGTGATCCATCCGCTCTCCTTTCTGCCATACCTGACCGTTGATGGCATTGATTGCGTCTTCCTTAGAAACTCAAAAAAGTTCTTTTACCCTCTGCCATTTTTATTTTACTTTTTTTTCTGATTTTCAATCGTTGCTACTCTGAAAACTCATCTCAAATATATTATTTTGCTAAAAGGGGTTATTTGGTGTCTCTGGCGAAAATGGCATTCATTCTGATGCTGGCGTCGTTTGAAGCTACGGTTTTCCATTGGAATCGGGACATGCTCTTGGGGTAATCGAATGGCTTTATCAACGTCAGATCAATAATGGGTGTCGAATTTGGCGTTGGGAGTAGCGAAAGTCTCTAACCATGTGTTCATGTTGAATTTTGTGGTGAAAGTGGTGACGCGAAACTGGCGCTGGCACAAACCTGGCGCCAAAAGGTCTGTAACGATCGCAGTAACGGTCAGTAGACAAAGAAACATAGTGCATGGATTGATATCTACTTTGGTGGAAGAAACCGAGCTGTTGCCAAAAATTAGTGCCCTGTTTGTGAGCTGGACATTAACCTCCATTGGAAAATGAGATTTTCGAGTACTGATGGATAGTGCCCTTTCCATTTTGTTTTGCTCTTCAAAATTAAAGGTTATGTGTAAAGTGGCCCTTTATCAATAATTAGAATCCGGTTCTCATGTCAACGATTTTGAATTCACAGTACCTACATTTCTCCAATGAGAATTTGATAATTCTTAAAAATGGTTTGCAATGTGCTCTTCGTCTAAACTAGTATTGGGCCAGCAGAGGACGTAAGAAAACTGGTTTCGATGGTTTTTCTATCGCTTTGTTCTACGATCCAGACAATGACGAAGGACACATTAGCTATCCTCATTTCCGCAATTATTTGATTGTCCATAAACCAATTGAATCCATTTTGTTTGCGCAACGAGGAATTAGCCCTAAATTGTGATCAAGGTTCAACAGAAAAGTGCTATTCGCCACTAGTGGGGTAACCTAAAGGCAAGTGGCACGGTTAATCCTCAAGACGTATACTATTGATACGCCTAACAGAGCGGATTCGGCCGCTGCTGACTATGGGAGCCTGCATGGCGCCTTTTCCGAGAAGGTAGCCTGTTATGGCTTGCCTATCAAGCTCTGCCAACATACCGTCCCTAGACGCCCGATCGCTGCCCTCCCGCCCAACGAAGGAGTGATATGAAACGGCTGCGGTGCTGCATGGATATACATATGAGTGAACACATGCAGTCGTACCTCCCGTAGTGAACATTGGCAGATGATAACGGAAAACTCATCCGAAATCGCTTCCTGGGTGATGTAAAAACAAAGGCTTTTGTTGCTTTTCTGACCACTTTTCAACTCGCTTCTTTCGCTATTTCCCCATGATATAGTACCCCTGCTACTATTTAAGGCAGTTTATCGAATTAGCGTGCCTTCTGCGTTAGGCTTAGTGACGTCATGTTTTGACAACGAATCCACCAGATGCTGCTTAGATAAGAGGGTGGAGAAGATGACATGTTCTGACATTGACTGATCTGCGCCAGAGCATGTCAACATGTCTCGATGAGAGGACGCAGACGATCATAACTAACGTGGTGGAACAACTCTGGGAACCTGAATTACACAACATCTTTTTAACTATGCTGTAGCTTCGGGTTGCTTGGTGTCACCTTCATCTGCTCTGAGATTAGGATAGATGTAAGTTTTGGAGTACTCATTCCGCCTTTAGGCTTTAGGCCCAAAGTACCATTTTTCTATAATCTGGTTCTTTACTCCAGTATATCCCTATAATCCTTTGATTGAGGTTGAATTCTTCATTCTCTTTTACTGCTGGGGGATGTTGTAACTTACGTTGTAGCTTACAGTTCAAGAGGTCAATTTTTGAATAAGAATCCGCTCAGGTCTAGCAACCTTTCCATTTTCTAATTCGGGTTGTTGGTCACAGACTGTTCCCGAGAGTTGGAATGTCGAAGTGGACATTGGCTGGCTCCGCTTAAAGGCAGTTGGCACGATAAATCGCTATACAGATGTAGGATTTATACGAGCTGGCTTAACTCAGGATTCTCGTGACCTCACACAGGCGCTCCGTGGTGCCTTTTTCAAGGAGGGTACTCCTGTAACGCCCTATCAAGCAACAACATTCCGTCCCAAACGCCTTCCTCGCCCGCCCGCCCACAAACGGACGACCGTTCTGACGCTCGTATTCATTCATTTGCTGAGCAAATTATGAAGCAAAGGGATTGGTATGAAGCGGCCGTGATGCTGCATGCATATATGGGTACACATATGCAGCCGTATCTTCGGTAGCGTGAGATGCCTACGGGAAACTCGTCCGAAATCGATTTTCAAGTCACTGAGAACGGAGGCTTTTTCTTCGCAGGATTTTGACTTTCACTCCGTTCTTTCGCCATTTCCTCACTATATAGCATCCTACTAGCATTTTAGGCGGAGTGGGAAACCATCCCTTTAAGTCTCTATCTTGGCCATAGGTCACTTTCAAGCGCTATTACGATTCTCGACTGATTCAAAATGTACGTCGCATCTTAGACGGTATTGTCCAATGCCGAACGTTGCTTTAGTGAATGTTTGTAAAAAAAAGACATTGATGGGATGTTTCGCAATATGGGCGCATTTTCTATTTGTCACTTGCCAGCAAAAACCTCTGTCTTAGTCATCAAACATCTTTTTCGTATGATGTGAAGGTTGCTTGATATTCAGTGGTCTCATGACGGCGAGTTACAGGCATGTGATGTTTGCTGAGTGTCGTACGAAAACGGTCAACGTTCAAAGATTGATGTGTTTGATAGGTAATAGGTTGTCGAGATACAAATTTGCTAGTCATTCGACTCAGAACACAGTTCGTTTTCTCTGTCAGTTCAGCGAATTGGTCCCTAATTCAATTCTTTTAGCTGGTGCAACAATTTTTGTCCAGTCTGCTGGATGAATTTCTCACAGAGTTCAACATAGTCCAAAGTTCCTGCTCCATATTGGGTTCAGAGAGAAGAGGGAGACGTGTAAATCCCAGTCGCAGTTTGTGATGATTTAAGCATCTTGCCCGGAACTCCCCTTTGGGGACATATTCCGTAAAGGACGTGCCTTTCGAGGACCCCTCGAGGTATGAGGGCGGGGTTCAGATATGAGCTCGAAGGTGCTAATTGAACTATCACAGAAGAACACATAGAAAAACTGTCCGGGGCGCGAAGTGAGGCCTGGTTGATCCGTCACGTCGCTGCTTATGGGGGCGATATTAGGGGTCACGACAGCCTCGACGCCCTCGTCACTCACTTTCGAGCCGCGGAAAAGGTACAGTCTCGCGATTGCAGCATAATGAAGGGATCCCACGTAGCAGATAGTCGCGGAAGGTGTCAAGTTAGTTTCTGTTACTAGAAATGGGTTTTGCTCTACGGGGGAGGGTTTACAAAAACACGTAGTTTATCGAGCGCACCATCAAAATTCACTTCACAGAAGCTGTCAAAGTGCTTGTGAACCAAGTACATAAAGCGGTTCCTCTATACACAAGAGCAAGCATTCTACCTTAGCTCTCACGATTAAGACTATGTGATGGCTCCATCCATTGTTGATCCCTGGAAGGCCCACAGTGTTCACATCAGCATAATGAGGCATTGTAATTTCCACAGTTGAGACTTTTGCGTACAGGCTTCTAGATAGTGTCACCGCAGTTACAGAAGACACCACTTGTTCAGCTACTCGAGCAATACGCCTTTATTGATTCGGTATATTTAATTTCATTTTTTTGACTCTGCACAGTCGAGAAGTCATGCAAGTCGAATTGAGTGTCATGTGAGGTAAGGCGCCTTGAAATCCCAGGCACCTCCGTTGACGAAACGTATAAGATTCATAGGTTAAGACCGCTGCTGCTGCTGCTGCTCAGAGTGTCCACCTACACCGTCACTTCCTGCAAAAAGATTTTACGGGTGCTCTCCATGGACGACGTGTGTTCTTTGTTGCCCATCTCCCGCCGCCCTCCCGTAATAGAGCGGCAGAGAAGCTGCTGAAGAAGTGTTGTTTTCTAGCAAAAGCGACAAGTAGGCAATAATCCCTCTCTTAAGCTTCTGGAGTGCATGAGCTTGTCCGCTCTATATGCAGCATTCCACCGGTAATGAGTTCCGGTTCAACTCGAATTAGTCGCTCGACACTTATCATCCTGGGTGCGGCAAAAAACGTATGGACTTTGAAAATTTGCTATTGGTTTGACCGTATCATTCGTCACCTTTTTTTTTTTCCAAGTACATTGGGGATTATCACCGTTTTGTGCCGAGTCCGCTGAACGTATCTGGATTGGATTTCCTTACGTTGAAAAGTTATAGGCACAATATGTCAAACGAGTAAATCGGTTGCCTTAAGCACAATGCGCCACAGTATTCGCTACTTGACCTAAATTTTCGTCTCAGGTCTACATTATAGCGGAAAAACGCAGCTGCACGTACGTACATATTCATAAATCCATGTAGCAAGGCTTCATATCACTTGATAAATGAAGCGATAAGAGGTTCAGCGTCGAAGTGACTGTGGGGCCATTTGTGGGCGGGTGGTTGCGATGGGCGTTCGGGTCAACATGTTGCACCTCGTTTGGGCGTTGTAACGGTGCCCTCGATTGGGAAAAGCAGCCACGCAGCGCCTGCTATGGGCCACAATAATCTTTGCTAAGTGTATCGACCCTGTACGCCTTGCCGATTTATCGTGCCACTTTACCTTTAAATGACAAGCACGTCAGTTTTTACGGTGTATCGCTGCGCTACACTCTTCAAGAAGGGTGTCGATTTTCACAGACAGGACTTGCACTGTAAAAGGCTCTAAATGAAACTTTCGTCACATGAAGGGGCATTTACTTCGTTTCTGCGGCCGATTACAAATTGGCGCAAACGGTTAACGATCTCGGGAGTTTAGAGGAAGTCAGTCTGCGTTTGCTACTGGACGAGTTTCGCCGAATGGTTGTTGATTGCAGCTTGTGGGCGATAGTGTTCCAAGGCGAGAGGACAGGAGCCGATCGATGACAGAATGATGAAAAAAAAAAGTTGCGAAGCTCTTCAAAGAGGGCCGTTTAACCTCGAGTATTGGACGAGAATGGGAAGAAATGCTTCGCGTGCGGGCGAGAAGCTAGCGAGAGAACTTGTATTATGACTGTACTGTACTAAATTCCTAAACTAACTGTACGTACGTGACAACTTAACTTTTGTTAGGGGTCCTGTTGCAATGCGTTGCCGTTGCCAAGTGTAGTGAATAAAGGAATGTGGGCTGCCCAATTGGACTCGCAGAAGTATAAAAAACTTGTCGCGATCCAGGGATGATTTTTTCCAAAGGAAGAGAACACTGGAGTGAATGAACCACTTCTTATGCGTGAAAAGTTAGAACGTTGAAGGCATCAATTGTTGCGTCACAAAAATGCCATGCAAGACATGAGAGCGCAGAGAAAAAACAGAGAAGTTGGCCGCCACATTGCAAATTCTAATTGTCCGTGACCAGATTGATAAATGTTTAGGTCGCCCGATAAGCTCCATGAGCCGTTTTTTCAATTGAAACAATTTGCTCCAAAATGTGAACTGTTATTGGCAAGTGGCAAGCTTAAAGGCACAGTTCGCGACCGCAAATTGCGGGAAACGGAACTCAAATAGGCACAAAAAAGTGCTAAGTATCTCTATTAGCGGAGAAAAGCAGTAGAAAAAGCAGTCCGAAATGTTATAGAGAAAGATAAGCATAGTGGCTACTAGCTAGTAGCTAGCAGCCGGTGAGGGTCGGCATGGGCCTAAGGGGTGTCCATGGGCCTAATTAGTCAGCTTCTAGCGGAGTTCTTGCCGTTTTTCACATTTTGAAAGTAGCGCAGCCTCAAAATCGCCTTCCGGATCGTCCGACACATTTGAGAGGTCATAGCCTTATTTTATCGCGGAATGTGCCTTTAATATCGTTTAATAGCAAACTTCTCGTAGTATTAGAATATCAAAACAGCTTCGGTTGAGGGAAGAGTTTTTGTGGATTTTTCAGTCGTTGAAGTTGAAAGTGAAGTCGGCGAAAATTAGCACTTCGACAACTATTTGATATTCTAATACTACGAGAAGTTTGCTATTAAACGATATTAAGCTTGCTTGCAAAACAGTTCACCTTTAGAACAAATTTTTCGATTGAAAAAAACGGCCATTACTTATTAGCCAGCCCACTAGCAGTTATTAGCCAGCCCACTAGCAGTGGGCTGGCTAATAAGTAATGGCCGTTTTTTTCAATCGAAAAATTTGTTTCAAAAGTAAAGTTTTGCAAGCAAGCTTAATATCGTTTAATAGCAAACTTCTCGTAGTATTAGAATCAAATTCAAATTCAATTAATTCAACTATTAGCATGAAATTTCAGGTGGAACAGACGTGAGCCTGCCCAATATTGGCAAGGTGAAGGTTGCCAACTTTGAAATTCTTGAAATTAGTTCCAAAGCGTCCTATTGAGATTCCCTTGCTGAGACTTCTAGCTCAACCTTTCCCAAAAGTATGGAGCAGCTTAAGCGATTTTAGCACTTCAAGTAAACGTAAATAGAGGCAGTTGTCGAAGGTGCTAATTTTCGCCGACTTCACTTTCAATCAATGACTTTCAACTTCAACGACTGAAAAATCCACAAAAACTCTTCCCTCAACCGAAGCTGTTTTGATATTCTAATACTACGAGAAGTTTGCTATTAAACGATATTAAGCTTGCTTGCAAAACAGTTCACCTTTAGAACAAATTTTTCGATGAAAAAAAACGGCCATTACTTATCGGCCAACCTATACATGAGCAGCATGTCGACATGGGGCTCATTCACCCATAAGTGACAATGTTGAGAATCACTTCCCGCGTTTTCGCAGCACGGAAAGGGTACTATCTTTGCTGGTTGCCCAGAACTAAAGCCTTGGGGGCTTTACAGGTCCACATTAACCAAGGAGTGCGCCTTCAAGACATCCGCTTTTGGCAAAGAATTTTTTATGTATCTTGCATTACTGCAATGTTCGCTCATCTACAAGGTTGTACCCCAACGTGGCACCGACAGGCGATATAGAACGATTACTTTACCTTGGGGATTGGTTCTCCCTCAACATTCATTTTCATCTGCTAACAACACCACTTCTTCGCGAAAGCCCGTCCGAATCGTGGGGTCCGGAAGGCCGTTTGTCGATCAAAGCATGCCCTTCTTATTGGCCACCATCCTCCCCAGTGATCTGTGCGTCCGGTGTGATAGGGCTGTGTCTTGAAAGAGGAGTAAGCGTTCTGCCAACTTATCATATGCCATGTTCGTTTTTTTTTTTTGCGACCCATGTTACCTTGTGAACTAGTGCTCTCCACGCCAAATAGGCCACTTCACTCTGTAGCGTTTTACTGAGGACGTACCGTAGAATACCTCCGAGACACATAACGTACTCGATCAAGCGGTTGAGATTATCCATAGCCCAGAAAAGCCATAGCCATCATCTAGGCATTATAATCATATAACCTGCGCACGGGGCAAATTCCAGTTTTGATCGCTTGGATGGAATGCTTCTAATGGCATTCCGTCTGGCTTAGAATCAAGTTCCGTGAAAGCTGATTTAGCGGGACATTCCAAATTCCACCCCATACTTTGCATGGTTTTACTTAGTTTCGTAATGCAAGTTAGAGTCCTGAAGTCCTTGAAGACCGTCGTTCAATGCGAGAACAAATATAAGCCTATAAAGAAAGACCAGGGACTACTTTCAAGTAGTGGCTGCTTCAAGCAAGTTTAAGTGTTGCAATATGAAGAAGACAAAATGTTAGCCTGCCGATCAGTCCTTTCAGAAAGCGCCATATATATTCAGAAATTTATTTCGAACTTGGGAGGAATATGAATACTATCGTTCAAAAATTGCCGTCATTATTTTGTTGCATTAAAAAGCTCATTATGGAAGCGAGGGGCAGGTTTCTTTTTTAGTCGCTGAGATTGAGGGTATCCGATGGCCCGTCATCTCTGTTCAAATCAGCTTTTTCCGATAAAATATGTGTAAGCATGCTGAATGATTTGCGACCTTTCTTCGCTCTGTGCAGATTGCTATCTTATGTTTACAGTGGTATTTGGACTCGACACGTCTGGCGCTGGTCAAGCCACTCCGTCATGGTGGAAAAGCGGGGTGGAAGGGAAGAGGGGGACGTTGCTCCGGTTAATTCAACTCTAGTTCATGAATCTTGCCACAATACAGCTGCATCTCCTGGTATGCATGATGGGAGCATGGCATGTAAGGCTTTGTTAAACCGAAGCACGGTGGAATTCCTGGTTAGGTAAACGAGCTCTCGCGGTCCGAGGGTTAGAGGCCACTCACACTAACTCTTCACTTCAGCCTAAATTCAAATATTATTGCCAAAGTATTGGAATACGGACTAGCATTTGTCGAATTTTCTCGTTAGGATTCGGGTCCGAAATTCTGGTGTCTCCCGGAAGTATTTATGACACTTCTGAATGCTCACTCTTACGTTAGAAACGTTGAATTCAACTTAAAAACAATCCCCATGATTGCCAGCCGTTGGTTGCGCACTTCAGAAGTTGAAGCGTGGATGGGAAGTAATTTGTCAGTGGAAAAAAAAACGAAGGAAACAGCCGAAAACGCAGAACAAGGCTCTCTTGACTGGACGAGTTTTCCAGATATGCTGATTTCATGTCAGAGAATCCATGCTATCACCAACACTGTGCATCCCCTCACACACAGTTTTTTCTTTCCATCCTCCCCCACTGAATGTCATACAAGACTCAAAAAAGAGCGAATAAATGGTGTAGAAATGATGGTTGGGTTTACCGTAATTCAACGAAATATTGCACCAGTGCATTTGCATCGCCCGTGAATTGAAACAGCGTCAAAACGAATCCCATTTAGTGAAATGTATTGCTTTCACAGCGTGTGGCCGTTTTCGAAAAAGACATTCAAGGGAAGCAGAATGGCTTACACTCCGCATCGAAGGGCTAATTGGAAGAAGGCGGGAACCGTGGCGTGGTCCCATACAGGATGAGTAGCACCTGGGTTTGCAGGCACACCTGCACCTGTGTTTGTTTGCAGGTCTACCATTACACCCTATATGGTCCTCGATGGGTAAGGCACGTGTACACCTTTCGCTTTCGAGGGGCATAGCACCGTCGTCACAGATTAAGGAACTGTGAAAACTGGAATTTTCTAAGATCAAAGACCGGACTACTTGGACAGTTGAGGAATCCCACGCAAAGGTTGAGCGCGGGGTCTGCCTTCAAGTAAGTTTCGGCGCCGGCGCCCTCACCTCTCGCAGGGCGTTTTGGCCGTATGCGGATCTGAGATAATAATGCGCAGTCGCTCTAACAACATCCTGGGATGAAATTTCAAGCAAATCCACTCCTAGACAGCATTTGTGAGAGAAAGCCACCATTGATTGCGATAGTGGTCAAACAACGCTGGAAATAATTTGTATACCCCAGTGATACAGTAGATGCCCCAAGGCCATTCAATTTTCTGTTGCTGTTCGACTATTGGTCTGGAGAAGTTAGTCAGAATAATGAAGCGTTTCGGTTTTTTACAGACCTACTTGGCGGTTGTTGAGTGGGATGGTTTGCACGAACAACATTGCCTTATAGCACCCACCGAACATGCATGCTCAAGTATTCAGTTGGACGAGAATGTATGGGATGAGATGCGAATTTGGAGAAAAGGTTAGTTGAAACGCTAGTAAATGGAGCTGTTTTTAAAAAAAAACGTAACAACTACTGACGATTCCGCCGTAGAGGACATGTGACTTGCTGATTAATATCACTCTTTCATGAGCCGATCATGCTAGAAGTGGAACCCACACATCATTTTTGAAGGCGTAAGGCACGATAATTTGGTGCTCAGTTTAGAATGGTAGGGGCGCTAGGCAGTAAATGGCAAAGCGAAGTTAGAACCGGTCAAAAAACAAAAAAAGCAAAAAAAGCAAAAAGATGCCTCAAAAAAGTCTAGCAAACAAAGTTAGCAACGATAGTAACAGATTTCGGCACGAGTTTTCGGCCGTTGGCAATCGTGCCAATAATCGTACTGGTAAATATTGGCTGCACATATGTAACTCATTTATGCATACAGCAGGTCAGCGCGCTTTAATCAATAATGTCTTCGGCTTCATGTTGTAGCTTAGCGCCTAAATGAGCGATACGGAGCAATCGCAGGTAAGCGCGTACCATTTGTGCAACTGAGCGGGCGCGTGGCGCACCAGGTCGGTATGCTGCAGCTTGAGAGGGCGCTATAAGGGCCCCTTAGAGAAGGCGCAACGCAGCGCCTGATCAGCGGCGCTGAAATTCAACCTTTTTAAGCACAGTAACTCTACACGTCTTGGGGATTTATCGCGTGGAAGGAAGATGTTGCCATGGAATGAGAGCGAAAACATGTTTGCCGCGCATTCCAAATGTCGCGCCGTTCCAGCGACGTATTGTCAGGAGCTCCAAAAGGGTTCTTGTTCGTGTTCCGCTTCTCATGCTGTTTACTGTAACGCAAAAAGCTATCGCTCATTTTATCACCGTAACGTTTTGCAAACATTGGCAGCATTTGTGGTGTACGGTGAGCAGCAGTAAGAAGATCGCGCTGAAAGGAATATCTCGTTTCGAATGAGAGAGATTTCCGCATGGGATATGAACGTCGTCATGAGAGTGTTTGAGCTGAGAGCTTCGACGTACGTAGCAGTTGTTGAACAACAGGATTTTGATGGAATCATCAATTCACAACTGAAGAATTCATTGTCATGGAAGGTTTTTCGAGGATTGATTCACATGATGTTCCATTTTGGACGAGTTCTGTTCTCTTTATTAATCAAATTGGAATGACGCAATTTCGGAAGCAACGAAGCGGACAACAATCTGCGTGTGAAGTTCGGGGATCATTGACGTGTGATTCCTCCAGATATACTGGACGTTCCAGGGAGATCGTTCCTTCAAAGACTTTTGCGTGATCCTGGCCTAGAGAGTGTCGCTATACTGGTGGAAGAAGCTAACCCTACAGCCTTCGGACAACGTCGCTACGGTGCAAGATTTATTTTTTGTGGCTCAACCCTGACAGCCAACTTTATGGTGAAGCACTATGAGACCAGGCACGTCGGTTTGGCCGATTCTAACTGTAAGGGTACATAGGTTAAGGGAGTCAGTCTCTGAACTGATTGTCCACATTACGCATTCACCCCTTCATTAGGATTCTTGCGGACAAAGTTCTAGGCAATATACAAACAGGGTACAGCATCGTGATGTGTGAGGTGGTGGTGTAGGTACGACCCCCCCACCTAAATGAGGGTCTCGGTACGACCCCCCCCTTCCCCAACACCTACCTACAAATTTCCCCCATTTTCCAGTTTTTCACCCAAAAATTCTCCATCGAACGGGGGTGGAGAGGGGGTATATAGCCAGTGTGAAACGGGATTAATTTCCCCAATTTCCTACATTTTTCTAAACTTCCTGAAAATTTTCTTACTTTTTCCCCTAACATTTTGCTGTCGAGGGGGGGGGGACAAATTTTCCTTGAAGGCACATACGATCCCTCCCCCTCTCTCTCCCAGCGATCAATTACGACCCCTCCATTCACAGAGAAAAAAAAAACTCCCCTATGTGTTTCACGCAACGATGCTGTACCCTGCATACAAAGCATGTCAGAAAGTCTTTCTTATTGCCCCGGACAATCGTTGAAGGCAAAAGCCACGATAAATCGACAAGGCGTACAGGGTCAATACGCCCAGCATGAAAGAATATTAAGGTCCTTAGCAGGTGCTGTATGGCCACTTTT
>MU940873.1:23483-37933 GCA_036418165.1 Cooperia oncophora
CACAGTTAGCACCTCTGCTACTATTTTCGAACAAGTACCAAATTATCCTATGCCTTGCCTTACGCCTCAAAGTTCTCGAATCGCTTGAAGACACGTTCCACTATTACAGGTGGATATTGGGTTCTATGCATGGGTTTATGAATGTCAGTTGAGTTGGCAGTGAAGAAAGAGTGGACAGGACTATCAAATATGTCTTGAGTGGGGCCCGAGGATTTGGCGAGCATTCCAAGAATTGAGAGGTTACCTAGCAGGCAATAGATAACAGATAGAAGGTGAGAGAATGGGGGAACGATCAGAGAGAGTGCGTTCTCTGTTCGCGATTTGATCGCATTGACCATTACGTAAAAAAGAGCGCATGGCGCATTCAAAGGCTGCCATTATTCTGGCTGGTTACAGAGTGCATGACGCATCCTCAAAAAAGGCGTAGTGAGCCAATCGTGCTATTGTTTGACCCTTTTAGACGACCAGTTTGGCTTTCGCGCTGTTCTGCGCGCATGGTTCACGCCATGGCTTATCGAACTTGGTGACCTTCCCCTTTTAAAGCCCCTTGTCAGCTGCTATCACCTCCTGCCGCCACCAATGATGTTCACGTCCAGCCCCTACATCACCTACTGGAACCTACATTCCACCATTGCTGTGATACGAGTTTGAATTTGGTGACCCTCCCATTTTAAGACCCCTTGTCAGTTGTTATGACGTCTGCCACCCACCAATGATGTTCACGTTCAACCCCCACCCCCCCCCTTATCACATCTTAAAACCAACGGAAAAAAGCGCTTTTATCCTCCTGACATTAAATTTGGTTGTTTTATCAATAGTATGTTTTATGTTGCTATTCACCTTTCAACCTGCGATAGTTCCGTTGAAATATTGAGCAAAAAAATTTATGGAAATAAATCGAGAGTGTAGAATACAGCATGACAAAGACTTCTGCGGCTGTAACACCATGATGCCGTAGAGTGTAAACGATCTGGGAGTTTGTAAACAAGCGCGGCTTATACGCCCGTGATTAACAGTTTGAACCCTCATCTTGATATGATCGTTTTAAGGTTTGGTGGCCATGTGGCGCGAGCAGGATCAGGATTGTCTGTTCGTGGAAATGTCACGAAACGTCAGCGCAGGTCCGCATCTCGTCATAGAGTGCATTCCAGTGCCCATGGAAATAGGCGACACGGCGCCCATTTATTTCAAGGTTGGAGATTATTATTACTGATTATTACACTTTTTTCTTCAGATTATTGCTCTAGATAAATCAAGAATTTCTCCTTGTTGACAACTTCTTCGAATGTCGACCCATTTTTATTTGTTGTTTTCTTCTGAAAAGATGAAGTGATAGAGCACGTGACAACATAAGTTAATCTCAACGAAGATCTGGTTCACGAACTCTTCGATAGCCGGTTCAGGGCTAACTACCGCGCTGGAATGTGTGCATTGGTGCCGGTTGACTTTTAGTAAGCGAAAAGAAAGGCGGAAAAATCCTATTTGAAATTGTGGAACGAAGAAGGCATTGAAAGGGAGATGATTGACTGGACTACAGATGATTTAGTTCGGCGGAAAGTTTGAAAAAGATAAAAAATGTCACGAACACTTAGTTGAAATGCTCGTCAGTTCTGGTCGGGGAACAGAGGATTGTGAAAGAAATAAATCTAGACGTGAGCAAGGAAATTCGGGACTCTTGTTGAAATGGTTTAACCAAGCTAGGCGCAGTACTGCAAAAAATGAGAAAGGCTACAGAACTGCATCTTCATCAGTTCTTTGTGTTTTTCTTAGTGTTTGTCTTAAGCTGGAATACCCTAAAATCCCATAGATAAGAGCGGTTTGTGCTAGAAAATGAAAATTGACGTTTGTATACGTTTTTTTGGCGTTGTGTGCTCATGATTATCGCAATAATAGCCTACAACTCTACCTTTATTCTTACTGTTTTCTATACTCTTTCTATCCTGTATCACCTGCTATGAAACGTCGTAAATCGTATACAGCAGCTTTCAAGCTAGACGCCGTCAATTATCGTGATTTGCATGGAACCTTGGCAGCGGCTCGTCATTTTGAAGTCACTGAAGCAATGATAAGAAAGTGGGTTGTTGATCGACAAAATCTTCAAGAGATGCCAGCAACGAAGAGAGCCCGACGATACAAAAAACCAAGCGTTGAAGAAGTTGAAGATGCCATCTACAACTGATAAAATTTTAAAAATGTTTTTTCAAAATCATTTTTTACCGGTAAATTAAACCGCTCTTATCTATGGAATTTTACTGATCGAATGGGCTCTTCAAGTTCTATCCAGAGATCAAATTCCGGCATTTCTAGAGAGATTCCGGCAGAAATTCCGTTAAAATCGCTATTTTTCTATATGAATTGTTTATTAAGTGGGCGGGGTTTAGAGTTGAGGGGCGGAGCTTCTTCTAAACTTCTTCTCCGATTTTTATTTATCCATCCATCAAGTTAGAGGGGTGACTGCATTCAATTTCAATTTCATTCCAATTCATTTTTCACCGGTAAATTAAACCGCTCTTATCTATGGGATTTTAGGGTAATAAAAAAATGTTCAAGTGAAAGCCAACAAAAACAGCAACAAGAGCTTAGTAATCGATTGAACTATCATTGAACTTGAGTAGGGTCTTCATTCGCGACTGTGCAAGGTCTGAAATCATGTTCAGGGCTACTCTTCTTGAAGCTCTCTACAACGTTTTGTGGTGGCGTTTTTTCTCCCGACCAGCTTTTTCATGACTTATTATGGGTGTGCGAGGGCGTTGAGGTCCAGACTTGGCTGGATCACCTCATAACCTACAAGTCAGCCCTGGAACTAAGAATCAGTTCTCCCCATATTTCGATACCTGCTGAGGGTCTTGTTCACTGCTTTAGATATCATTTTTTCTGGCACATTATCTCCGTAAACACGAATTTCAAGCCAGAAACATTTTATCGAAGATCCAAGACATTGATGACCAAATGGTGGCCTCATAAGGCGCGGGAGCAACTAAAGGCGCCAGAGTGGGTGCTCGCGCGATGGGCACATGCTCAGTAAACTTGCGTACCACCCGATCGAAAAGTACTGGTCTTCCAAGTCGGCAAGCGAAATGCCTCAAAGAGAGGTGAAAGGACGTCAACAATATAGTTGAACGGCAACAACATGTCAACAAACTTTATTGAAGTCAAGGTCATGGCAGAAGATGCCTTGGATAGGAGGCGACGTCTAACAAGATAAGCGAACAGTGCGACGGCGCGGGGCTAACGCTAGGGACAAGGAGAAGGAGAAGTAACTTTTTCTTCATGTTTCCTACCATTAGCATTGCAACCTCGTTGTCTCTGTTGTCATAGGAACGATACACCAGTCGGACCAGATCTGGTTATGAACGACTTCAGGAAGCTGTTTTTTGGTGGAGGGTTCAGGATTTGGGGTCATCATCACGGCCCATGGAATCGAGCAAAATTGTAGGAACGGAAGTGTGTGTATCAAAATCAGTGGGCAGAACTGCCGCTTTTCGCGAATATCTGTGAACAACTGACTATAAAGACAGTAAGTCTCAAAGCAACTGTAACCGTCCTTTGGGGAAAATTGAAAACTAATTTGCGCATATTATTTGTGAAAATGGAGCGGAAGAAGAATCTCAGTTGTACCCACCGGATTCAGAGAAAACTGGAAATTTTTCCAAGTAGAATTTAGCCTCCACACGATGTGCACCATAGCGTCTCAGGTGATAGGCTCACTCAACATCCTCGATGTTTACTTTGAACCATCACTTTCCTGGGTATCGTGGGGCCGAGGAACGAAAAATAAACCGTGAATCATAGCGAGGTTCTCCAAATCAGGCGAATCACCACGCTATGGGAAATTTTCCGTTAAATGCGTATCCCCTTCAGTGCGACCTCCCTTTCAGGGCGCAATAACCACTTACGAACGTTTCCTAAAGTTGGTAAGAGGGTGTGAGGCCAATTGGATCAACGGCCTCTTCTTCAGCGACCAAATACTACCCCATTATTTCACACATAGGTGATGTTCCGTGCTCCAGCGTGTTAGATGATTTGTAATTCAGCGCAAGGGGGACACTATTCGGGATTCTAACCTGAACTTTGGATGGTAATTGCTCAATTTATGCAAATGAGGGCGTTCTTGAGCTTGACGGCCATTTTGGATATTTTAGCTTTCTCTTGACGGTGAAAGGAATAGTGTGGATCTGTTTCTGCTTACAGAGGAACATTCTAGTAATACCACCCCCCCCAACCCTTCTCTCCCTTGATGGTAATCTGCGAGGATTACGTCTTTTTCGGGTGAAGTTCCATCATTGATTCTCTTGTGGTTCTAGGCTTTCAACATTGCTATCAGTCATTTGTCCAAGTTCATCACTTCATGAACTCGTCCTTGATAGAATGGATTGATTCAGTCAAATTTTCAACCTTACTTATAAGAGTTCTTACTCATTCTTAAAACCCCCATACCGCTAGCTACCCAAGGTTCTTCTTCGCATAAAACCGAATAACGCTGAAGCATCTGGCTTCAATCAGTCCATTGGGAATGTGCGATACATTCCATTGAGAATCGTTAAGGCACTGAAAAAACAGTGCTTCGGGTTTTTTATCCCCAAAGACCAGTCTGATATTTATTAAGGATGGTAAAAGGCCTGTTTAGCGTCCTAGGAAGTGTTCTTCGAATTGAGTTACAAAGTTCAACTGGGTAGCAGTTAAAGTAAGAATTTCTGGAGCAAAAAGTGGTTTCACTGGGTTCAGGTATGGAAAAATGAGAAACAACTTCAATTCACTCGATCGCAACTTCCTGTTTCATTGTGAGCAGTGCAAAGATCGGCCTTGAATGAGTCACAGTCAATAAAGAGCAATTCGGCCTTGTGGTCAGGCAGTATTCTAGCGCCCTCAACAGCCAAATGTGTCGTGTTCGCGATCGTATGTACAAGCAACGCTCACAATTGATGAGAAACCTTTCTTTGATAGAAGGGGACTTTCCAGCCTTTGAACGGATCGTTCTAAATGAATGGCGATTGTGGAACATATCCAATCCGTCATCAAGCGTTCCCATTAGGACGTGTAGCAGTATCGAAAATACGTCACTGTCCGATGTATCAAAAAGGGAGACGATGGATGAGCGATCTGCTTGGAATGTCGGAAAACCTATCAAAATGAATGGAGACTTGGAGTGTCCAAGGCCGATATGTCCTTCTGGGATGTGCTGAAATTATACAATGATTGGGAACAGCTTTTCAGAGTTGTAGGTAAAACGCTTTGCCGCTTCAAGCGTGATGCGAATCGGTTTCTCCAGCTTTCCAGTCAGTGTACTCCCCATTGAATGTTATGCGCTTTCCACTCTTTACTGAACTACTGTTCGCTAATGGGGCCATCTTGACTGAAATTTTTGTTGGAGGGTGATTCGCCAGGAGTGGTTTTTTTAGGGTTTTTTTTACTCCAGTGAATACGAATTCCGCATTCGCTGCGAGCCAAATCGGGTTACAGCATTATTGCGCAAAATCCATCAAGATGGGCAGTATTTGGTTGCCTAGATAGACGAACTCTAGGGGGTGGGGGAATTACCGATCTTTATGGTTTACCGGAACACCTCCGATTGGTGACGGTTTTGTGTGCCAGCTTGGAGGTGGGGAGATGGGGACGAGAATTTCCCTCTTATGAGCATGGCCAAGACTTGGAAATTCTAGCCGTTAAAGACAGTTCACGCGATCAAGCGGTCAAGTGGTCCGCGAAATGCCTCCGTGCATTTGGCATCTGTCCCCATTCGCAGGGAATATACCACTTTCGTCACTCGAAACGGCGAGATAAAGAAGCTAGAGACGCGTGATTATTGCAACCATTGCAACCACGATTACTTTCACTCTGCAAGACAACGGCTTACAAGCGGAATTGTACATAGCGTTGCCTGGAGCGTCGTAGGGTGATTTCCTGTGCTCTTGCCGGGAATTGGTTGCACGTCGAATCCTGCTGATTGGGCTTGCCGACGTCCGACAAACTCGTCCAAGCCGCCGGCAGCTTTGCTAAGGGGGTCTCTGTTCGGGGTATTCTCAAGGTTTCTTTTCGCTTCTTTTTATACTGGGGTGCTACTTATGGGAACAGTGAAAAGCCTCTTTTTCTGAAACCAGCATGACCGTAAAAGAAGTTTCCAAGTACATACTTCTGTTTGGATGGCGTTGACCCCAAATCTGCACAAGGGGTCATTAGGTCCTCCACCTCTGTACGAGGTTATTAGTGGCATAGAGTTCATTAACAATATCTTTGTAGCTCCATGGCTTGTAAAATCTATAACTCTTAAGGCGCCGTTGTTCGCTGATGGTACATTTCTTCTTTAGTGAAGTGCAATATCCGTGCACACACGTGCACTGTCCGCTTGAGTAAGGCATTCCATGCCGTGTTTGTGTGCCTTCGCTACTCGATTTTGCGCTAGGTTTCATTCTCAGAATAACTCGGTTCTCCGTAAGTGCTCTTCAAAAACTTAAGTGATCCATCTTCCCGTAAACACTGAAAAACTGCTGGACTTGTTCGGCGAGTGTTCAGGCACTTTTGTTGTTGCGCAGGGTATATTACTGATGACATATGATCGTGGGAGCTGGAAGTCGAACCATCTACCTATTGCCCACCCTTTCTTTGGCATTCTCATTAGCGCGCGGCGAAAATAAACTACAACAAACCTTTGAAAATGGACTTCGCGACCTCCAAGACCTTCACCCCTGAGGGAATAAAAGCAATGCCAGGGCACATCATTAATTGGGAATTTTAGTCTCGTTTGTACGACCCCTCACCTGAAGGCCGGCTACGACCTCCTTTGATCGAACTGTCGAGAGCGGGGTAGAGGGCGCAGGGGTATAGCACATGTAAAACAGGAAAAACCACGAAACCTCTACAACGGAACAGAATTTTCCAAAGGCAAATACCACTCCCCTCTCTCCGAAAACGACCGAATACGACCCCCCTCCCTTTCCGGCATCAGTGAAACAAGAAAAATCATTCATGAAAACAATTTTCTCAGACCAAAGACGAGCGCCACTCGTTCCGATCCACTGCATCTTCAGCCGTGGCATTCACTTCTCTGAGGTCCTTCTTGATAACTTCCTCCATTATTTCTTTCCAGCTCGTGGTCGCTTGCCCTTTGTATAGAATTCCAACCCCTTCCTTATCGGGTGATCCTCAACTGGAATGGAGATGCTGAGATGGGTCAGCGGCTCACGACTCTGACTAGTCTTGTCAAGCCTCAGGCCCATCTCAGCATCCTCATTTCAGCTGAATGGAGCTGCCTTTCATGGTTCTTGCAGATGGGCCAGCGCTCGTTGCCGCAGAGCATCGTAGACCTGATCACCGCTCGGTGCACCTCGCCAGTGAGCGTTCTCGAGCACCGCCGAAGAGAATGCATGCGGACTCCCTCCATTTCATCCAGGCTGCGTTGATTCGGGTTTTCACCGCCTGGTCCACGCTGCCATCAGCTGCTAGGTCGCTACCCAGATACAGGAAGTCCTCGATCTTTTCGGAGCTGAATAATAAATCTGATCTGGAAGGATTCTCAAAACATGAAATGACCAAACTGGTTCTCACGGGAGGTATAACGACATCCTAACGTCCCATATTTTCTAACTTCATAATTCACTTACGCTCTTGTGAATGATCTTCGATGCGCTTTATCAGCCTTAGTGCGTGCAGAAGTTAACATTACGGAGTTTCGGCAAAAACTGGTCATCTCTTCACCATTAAGGATTGGTCGCTCCCTTCATATTTCCACTTGACGTCAATTTTTTGATTGTTTGTGACTGTGTGTGTTCGAGTGATTTCTGCGAATAAGTGATGAATTCGTCAACCATGTGAGGAATGTGACCATCTTTGTCGCTGCAGTCAGAGTGGTCTTCGTCAATGGGAACTCCTGACAATTGAAAATCGTTGTGAACAAGACCATAATCGCTACTTCTGGGAACGATACGGTCATTGAGTGAATGGCATCGAAGACAGGGAATGTAAAAGTTAGTGAACGTGTGTACGTTGAACCCTGGTTCCACTCTGGATGGCTGACCTTTGTTCCCTGTCTAGGGTTGATTGCATGATTTCAAGGAGCACAAAAACACACCAAGGAAAAAGTTTCAAGGTGATAGTGAGACACACTTTCTCAAACAGTCTTTCTTGTATGAGCGATGTTTTCCATCAACTAGATTGGGCGCTCGTAAGTCCTGGCGTGGTCTCCGAGCCTTCCATAGGTCCTTTTGCCACTATTTGGGACAAGGCCGTTCTGATGGGATAAAAATGCTGGTCTGTACTGCAGGTATTCTTTTCACGTGCGGGTTTTGCGCCGGCCAAAGACGCCTTACAGCCCAGTTCAGTTTCTATAGCATTTCTGTGCTGTTACCAACGCCATCAGTAGGAAGAATTCTAGAGATTAGAAGGCTGCAGTACTAAGGCAAGTCTCAGCTTGCCGCCAGTAGTACTGCTGCTTCCTAATCCCTGTAATACTTCCTACTGATGGTGTTGATGGCACTGCTGATATTCTCTTATTACTTCTGTTGGTTACATGCTCATTGTGCTTTGGTCGCAAAAAAACGACTGTTCCGAGCCCGGTTTCTTTCACTTGCTAATTAGGTGGGGACGCGAGCGATTGCGGGTGAAATTTGAGTTCAGTTTTCCATCATCACATGGCTAATCCGTTTTCTCGGTGTTGGACTGATAATCGTTTCCTTCGATGAGAAATGATCCGTTGGCAGAAGCGACACACCCAAGCATGTTAACACACCCAGATGGAAAAGAACATGAAAAAAGCGGTGAAGATCACATCGTGTGGTTGCAAAATGTTTTCGCTAAGTAACTCCATAAAAGTGTTGTAACAATTGGCCAGTTTTTCCTACTGCAGACAGTTCACGCTCTGAATTGTACTCTTGAACGTTTTCAGGTGAAACCCCCCGAGTGAACAGCTTATTCCAAATCAGGGCACGCCGTGCTACTGGGGAAAATTCTCGAGAAAGACGATCATTCTCACCTGAGTTTCGTCCTTTACTACCACCCGCTTCGCCATCCTACCTGCTATCTTGCTAACTTTTTCCAAGCTTTTCACCACTCTTTCCGACATTTTCCAAAAATTTTTCCTAAAACCTTGACCTCGAGCGGCGGGGGGGGGGCACTAGTGGAACAGGGAGAACAACCAAAAAACAGCAAAAATTCTCCCCAAAGCGATAAATTTCTTCCCAACGCAACTACGCCCCCCCCCCCTTCCCTCCAGCAAAGAAATGCGATGTACGAATGATGAAATACGAATGTATCATTGATGAATCATAGCCAACACATTTTCGGGCGCTATTTGAGGGGCGAAAGGCTGCACTTCGCGCTTTCGCTAGTTCCTTCTGCTATTTCATCTTATCCGGCGAGAGGGAGGGGGGGGGGTCACGTCCGTGAAATCTGAGCCCTGATTGGTACAAGTGAGCCACTTTAATTACAGGAACTTACAGTTGTGCGCTAGGTTGCCTGTTCAATCTTCGCTGAGCTTTGTTTGATGCCCAGTCATACCGAAAAGCGCCTATTTTTACTTGAAACTATTTGCGGACATGTCCAGGAATATCATTTTGAAAATGTGCATTGAAATAAATGCACACGATGTTCAATCTAATGATATGATAATGTGGGGACAGCGTTCGTATTACACATAAACGGCATGGGAACTGTGCGATTCGCTGCCTGACCGTCTGATTAACAGATATTAGAGCGCGATCTCGCGACGCTTTTAGAGCGCTCTCGTTTTTGTCCGCATTCTGCGCATTCCAACGGCGCTTGACCTCTTGTTTTCGATGACGGCACATGACATTCATTGAATCGAGACAATGATCGGGGACAACAAACCAGACTGCGACCTGCTGCCTTCGATGTGGGAAATTCGTGGAAACATCGTGAAAAAACAGTCGACAAATTAAGGTTGTGACTGCGGATGAAAAAATCAGAACTGAGTCATCAATAATTCAGTGAGAGAGAGAGCTTCTCTCTGAATGATTCACATTCATTGTGGTCATACCACCTCATTCCTACGTGGGATCCTGAAGATGTGTGATTGATGCAGCATGCATTCAGTGCTTGTCGAGGGATCCTAAGTGACCTTATAAAAAACCTCACAGGAGAGTTATTACTCTGTTCCCACTTTGTTCTCTGTACATGGATGAGTAATACAGAGAATTATCAAGACAAATAGTGCTGTGAATGAATTCTGACAGAACTGCAACGATTAGGATTGCCCATGTTGTTGAATAACTATCGGGCGCTGCATGCCTTGGCATGGGTTGGGGGACATCTCTGCACACTCTCACAGAGGAGTTGTACGAACCATATGATTGATATTGATATTGATGATTGATTGGTACACTACGGTGATGAGCCAATAAAAACGTTTCATTTTTATGCCCACGCCACAAGGAGCGGTAGACTACAAGCAGAATCCCGTTCTGTTTAGAGTGGGTAGTCCAAGATCTGCGAGAAAAAGTAGCTGACTTCAAGGAGTCCGAGTTAGCTTGTCCACTTCTCATGGAAAGAGCGAATCACAAGCAAGGCATTCAGTTCACCCACACATTGGTGGGACTTCATCCTATGCCTAGCGAGTTCTCCATCTTCAATTTCATAATAATACTGACATCTTTCAAAATTGGATCCCAGAGCCATCCAAAACGGTGAAAAAAGAGCAACATGAACCGAAGAAAGTCAAAACTCTAATCGACAAAGCAACTGCCAATACCAATATCAGCACCAATCAATACTATTATCAGTAGTTCCTATCAATTACGTGCCGTATCGTATTAAAGGCAGTTGGCACGATGGTTTCCTACTTAGCCTAAAATGCTAGTAGGGCGCTGTATAGTGGGGAAATGGCTCAAGTGAAACGGTCAAAATCCTGCGAAGAAAAGCCTGTCGTTCCTCCTGACTTGTAAATCGATTCGGGATACGACCTTCGCTTCATTTTTTAAAATTTTGCTTAAGGGCGCGCGGCGCAAAAAATGAATGAATTACGAACCGTCAAAGAACGGTCGTCCATTTTATGGGCGGCGGGGCTGGCGGGCGTTTGGGACGTAAAGTTGTGGCTTGATAGGGCCCTTATAAGGGCACCTCGGGAAACCGCTATGCAGCGCCTGCCCAGGGTCGCGGAATTCTATCCTGCCAGGAGTATTGATCCTAGTCGTCTTGGGGATTTATCGTGCCAACTGCCTTTAATGGAGCTGGTATCAAGTAAACGGCTCTACTTTATCAGTCTATGAAAAATGAACAGTGTCAACATGGCTTGTAACATCGTTGGTATCAGTCTTTGTTAGGAGCGTGTCCAAATTCCCCCCCCCTCATCAAAGAACAGCGCCTGTCGAATGTTTTCGTTAAAATACGATAGCAGTTCGGTGCAGAGGTTGGGGACAACTTTAAAAACTTAGTTGTTCATGTGTGAACGACGGACGGAGCGTATTTCACCGTCAAAAGAGGGGGTGTGGGGTTGTGAGCGTAGGGCTTATTTAGACATGGGGAACGGTCGATGTATGAGTATCGGGCTACCCACAAACCCCCCAAAAAGGGCGTTTCGCCCGGAATTGCGAGACAAGCAAAGAATACGATAAACTTGGGCCTTTCTAAACCGTGAGAGCACATCTGCTTGCTCAGCCTTATCAAGGAGTTATACTTTTCCAAGACCGCTGTGTGGGAAGGCGTATGCAGAAAGCATATGTATGATTTCTCTGTTGATTGTGTCGGAGTAGTGAGTCACCGGTTTGTCAGTCTTGGCGGTAGATCCTGCTTAGCGTTCCTGTAGATTTACAGTTACGCATCCGAAATGTGTAAGCAAAGTAAGAAGTAGCAGAGATGCTTAGTGATATGTCTACAACGGAAAAGTCGAAGAAATTGCTAGAAGTTTCTGGAAGAGCCTTTCTTCCCGTAGCTGGCTAAACAAATGTAGGATGTGCCACAGCTCATTACGTTTCCGTTGACTTCATAAAATAGGCATCCGCTATTCAGTTCGCCCTACTTGATGCTTCTGATTGAAAGCCGTTATTGTCGTGTCTTGATGTCTTACTCAAACGTTGCACCTTCGATTTCTCCTATGAAAACTGCAGCTCAAGGCATAAGAAGCTGACGAAGATCGAGAGCTATTTACTGCTTGATTTTTCCGTTGGTCAGCCAGTTTTTCTGAGACAGGCGTCTCACAGCGAATTGACAAATGTTGTTACACTACTATACTGTAACGATTCTTATAAGTTTCATTCTTTTGTGAAAAGCGAGGACGGGCACGTCTTTTGCGGTAATAAATCATGTGTTGCATCGCTCACCGTTTGCAGAGGCTAAGTGGTATGTTGTGCGCGCTTCCTGTGGACTACTTTTGTGACTGAGCATTCAAAGTGCTCGTAATTGTGCAGGTGGGGCTATTATTTGTTCGCGACAAAAAAAAGAATCGCAAAATTTGCAAGGAACTCGGGAATCATTACTGTCAGTTCTGACTTACAGAAGAACTTCTGACGGATGCACTTGATTCTCTGAAAATTTATGTGAACAATTGAATTCAGAATTTCATTGATAGGGTGTGCGGGTGGCACATCTATTTGTATCTCTCACCCATCTTTTCGTTCGTTCAGACTCCACTGGGTCTACAAATAAAGAGCGGAGTAGGGCAAGATAAGCGCCTATGGGGCCCACTACCGTGCCATCAAAGTTTATGAAAAGGTACGTGAAGCCCTGCGTGAAATATGCTCGAGATGCCCCTCTAGACGGCACCAGCTGTCCCTCCACCACAGTCATCGCTGTCACGATAAGGTGGAGACATACATCGCCATCCATTCAAGGTGGTCTGTAGAGTAAGCTTTGGTGTCTAAGTCCTGGTGCTAGTAACGTTGGGGTGCAGGACACCTGTAAGCGTGTCAGCGTATCAAATCCTGTAAACTGTACACACTGGAATAGCGCATAACCCTGTCAACACCCTGTGACTCTTTTCATCACCTGTCCAGCAATTTATAAACTCCTTTTGAACTTTATAAAATCACTGGTCTGGGAAAAAATAGAGAAATGGCGTAAGTGACTACCATTACGCCAAGTTTGACAGGAGTTTAGAGGCTCTTGACAGGATACAGGAACTACAGGGTGAGACACGACTGTGAGAAGACCGAAGAAAAAAAAAGAAACAGTTTGGAAAAGCTTACAGATGTGCTCCCTCCCCTCAAAGAGGAGGGAGGGGCAAGAGAATCGTTAGTAGTCGCTTCACGCGCGTGCGTGCAATTGAGCCGCGACGTTTACTGCAATTTGCCCGACAAGGACATGGTAGACACTTACGTCTATTTTGGTTATGCACTGTCTATGCTAGAACAATACTACCGAAAACCGTCATTAGAGGGCGCGACGTTGTACGCGACGCCCACTGGCGCGGAGAATTACGATTTTCTTGCCATATACCCCCCCCCCCCGCCCTAGCAGTTATTAGTGCCGAATCCCCTACGCGCACGTTTTCGGAGACAGCGGCTATGGTACCGGAATGCCGCGGTCATCCGCTGTTTGGGCAAATCGACGGTTCTTCAGTGGTTTTCCATGACTCGACCCTAAAATTCAGGATCAAGTCAACCGTCAACCATTCTGGGTTCCCAGTGCTTTGGTTCCACAGACTTCAAAGATATCAGGGTTGGAACTACCGTCCGCCGTAAAGGTCCGTGAATGCTCACTTGTCCCGTCACAAACTAAAACTCGTGGGCTTTCTTTCTCCACCAGAGGTATTCAGACAATCCATTTTGTTGCTCAGCTATGATTTCTACGTGTTCACTGGGCAAAATATCGCTCAAAACTTCTTGCTTCTATCCCGTTCTGCGAAGTAAACTCATCATTGATTTGCGTCACCTTTATTTTGAAGCTCAAAAACGAAAATGATAGCGTTGATAGAGAACTGGTTCCGAAAAGCGAATATCAAATTCAGATATCGTAGAAACACCGCAAAGGGAGCTCATTCGTAACTTCACGTGGTCGAAAAATGCAGAAGGGGTGTGAAGTTCGGAACATTATCAAGAAAGTTTGGCACTATTCAACTATTACTACCCAATTTTCCGAAAACAGGCCGGATCTTGATCGACTTTTTCTACGGGGCAGATTTGGCTGAAAGTTGGGTTCTAGGGGTAATTCGACCTCCTGAACACGAATATCACATCCACTTGGCCTGAAAGTGCCTGGCGCCCGCGCCACAGGCGCTGGCGCCAAAAACCTAGAATCACCGAATTCGCTGAAAACTTGTCCCCAGGGGTAGTTTGACCTCCTGAACACGAATATCACATCCGCTCAGCCTGAAACTGCCTGGCGCCCGCGCCACAGGCGCCGGCGCCAAAACACCCTAGGTACCAAATCCGCTGAAACTTGTACACGGAGCTTAGTGATTTCCTGCAGGTCAGGCTCAGTCTTAGCAGAGCGCAGATGATCGCAGCGTCTTCCATCAGCGCCAGCGCCAAAAATGAATGTGATATTTGTAATCAAGATGTCAAATA
>MU940873.1:38033-63984 GCA_036418165.1 Cooperia oncophora
CTTCTGGGTCCATGTCTTCAGGCAGGACGGGGTCCTCCTAAAAACAGAGTGAGCAAAATAGTATGTCCTCAGGGTTGACTTGTACGGTCTCGGCCGATTGCGATCTTCTTCTCATCTGTTTGCGAATGCGAGCTCTCTGCAACTGTATGATACAAGGCAACCATGTTGAGTGTTCACGCAAATCCCAAACGTACCGTATACATTTCTTGCCTTTCTAACTGCGGTCTGCCTCCAGTAAGCGGCACATCAGGTCTCGCAATAAGTGCTATGCCTCTGAGCGGCACATTGACTTCATTGGCTAGTATGCTCATGCGCTCCGCGATCATCGAGAGAGTTTCGAGAGCGCTGTCGTTGACTAGCGCGTTCACCTTCGCATTGATCAAGGCATAGCTCCATCGGAATCGTTCCATCGTATTTGAAATTTCTGATGCCTACCTAACTTACCCTAGCAATCTCATCACGAACTGCGTGGAGGCTCCCACGCACATCACGGAGAGCCCTGACCTCTCTTTCAGTGTGGTGGAGCTCGAGTTCTCGTGGTTCACTTTCTAGTGGAAGGTACACAGGCGGTTCCATAACAGGCTCGCTTCCTGAATTTAGTGAATTTGAGTGGATTACGAGAATGGGTCACGTTCTTGGTTAACAATTTTGCACCGTAGAGTTTCACTGCATGGCTGTGTGCACATGCTACTCCAGCGAGAGCTCCAGCTCTGCATGAACAGGTCCCTGTATAAGGACATACATGACATCGAACCAGTGCGTATTGGCCTTGAAACAATTCCGATTATTACTCATAGATTACTTTAAAAGTCTGTGGTCACAAACCTGAACAGGACAAGTGCACTGCTCAACGAATTCGACGCGGTACACCGTCTCCGATGTCGTAGCATCTACATTCCACGTCATGTCCCCAACCTTGTGGATGCTGTCCATGTTTCCCTTGTACAGCTGAACAGCAAGCCTGTGCTGTACGTTGTTCTCTCTCACGCGGAAAGACGAGCTGAGCTGTCTACGATCCTGTAAGTAATGAAGATTAATGTCGGCTGTAAACGGGAGTGAAGTACTTACCGTTATCTCGAACTCTACCGCCAATTCATTCCACGGCCTTAATCAACACATCCGCAACGTAGTCTACTCTTGCATTTGCCTTCCTTTTGAGCTTCTCTTGTTTAATTCGAAGGTGCCATCTCTCTCCAAACATGGATGTGCTCATTACAACACCCCTTCGTTCAAACGCAGCCCATTGCTTGATTTTTTCGGGTCCTTAATACAAAACGGTGTTGAGATGTCCTTCCAACAGCACTGCTCCTACCAAGATATTCGCGTTGAAGGTACTGAATCAGACGCGAACAGCCTTTGACTCGGAGGTGCATCAAAATCTCAGTGAGCTTCGCGTAAAAAGTTGCTTCATCGCCGAATGAAGCAGATTTCTGAAGGCTCCGATAATGCCTCTCTGTAGGTCTTTCTAAAATTACGATTCCAACACATTCTCAGATGATTCACAATGTCATGTTTCACCTTGACACACTCCTTTGTTTTGCGTTTCCAGGATTGCAGGATATGAAACCTGCACAAGAAATGGTCCACATCTTGTTTGGGAAAGAGAGCATGAAGCCATTGTAGAAAGCTAAGGCTTCATCTGTCACCAGTGACCTTTGGGGCAAAGTTGGGCACCCGTTTGACTTCATCGAAAAGTATCGCCACTTCTCTTGAAGTCATCTCACCCGACAGCAAGAAAGCTAAATAAAAAGTACTGCGGTTATATAAGGTGATGAAGCCCTGAGTACCTGCGGGTAGGCCCCGGTCACGCTCAACAACCATTACAGTCGCCAACTTCAAGGCATATCTGGTGACGTTGTGAGTGTCGTCGACCGAAATGCCCCTATGGCCATACTGTTCCAGCCACTTCTGCTGGAGAGGCGTGATGATGACTATAAAAGGGTTTTTCAGAAATATACATTGTTAGTGATGAACGGAACTTACCCAGAACAAAACCTTTTCCAGTTGGATCGTCCGGCATTTTGAAGAAACGTATCCCGTCATCGGGATTTCTTTCTTCCTCCCTCATTCTCAGAGATGTGAGATCATCTCTATCGCGCTGTCCGGGGTTTAGGTTGTACTTAGCCATAATATTCCAGAGATCTCTTTTTGTTATGAAGTACAACTTAGAGTCTTTGGATTCGTGATCCTTCCTCATTTTGTGTACTATGTAATCTGTTGAAAACTCTGAAAGGTGAGAAAATTCGCAGTTATTAAGTCCTTGTGTGGTGTTATAATCTACCTTGTAGCATGAGCTTCAGATACTCTATTTGATCGTCAGTCCACCGAAGTAGGGCCGGATCGAGGTCGTGCCCAATGTGACCAAAGCATGCTACCACGGAAACAGTATCGTCTTCATTGAAATGCACGTTCGCAAAAGCAGAGCAATAAGGATGAACTTTCTTGGTTATACGAATACGCTGTTCACCCTGAGATCTGCCTTCACCACAACGGTTGCACCTGCATAATAGCTAACTTATAGGCTTATGTGTGTATATTCGGTTCGTGGAATCTACCTAGAAAGTATGAATTATCAGACCTCATAAACAGTTTCTTCTGGTTAGCTCCACTTGACCTGCAGAAAAATGAACTGCAGTGCACCTCACACATTCTTCCAAACCATTCCTTAATAAACGACTTTTTGTGAGTATCTATCGTAAATATGGTTGCCGACCTTGTATTCTTCCGAACTTGAAAAGGACATCCTATGCACTGTATAATCTTGAGGTCTTTCAGAATCTTCGGTGTGTTCCCTACCACAGTGCTGACTGAGTTCTTCTTGCGTTTTAAAAGCGCCTTCACAAAGGCAACACTTCAAAGTTGGAGTGCGACTTTCCTGTTCTGCAGTCCTAGCAACATCAACCGTTCCGCGATGCTTGGAGTTCAAGTGTATTGTCAATCCTCTTCTCGTGGAAAAAGCAGCTCCGCACTCGTTGCACATCTCCACTTGCTTTCCCTGACTTTCTAATGCTGTCTTTTTCTTCTGCGCCACAAGTTCTCCAGCTCTTCCAGGGGAAAGGTTGTGTACAGTGCGCAAATGAGGACGGACATTATACTTGGTCATCTCTTTATGACAGATCGGACACTCGGAACGCGACGAATCCATTTCTCTCAAATATCTTGAAAGACAAATTAAAAGATTCGAAAGTAACTGTGAATAGAAGCTGCACTGATACCGATATGAAATTATAGCTGATGAAAGTTCTTAAAATATGTCAAAAAAAACTTGGCAAGAAAGCCGCGGTACGTTCTGGAGACCGGCGGCTGTCAATTAAGGAAGTAGATTAATGTGATGATAATTCATCTATCTTTCGACTGCTTACAGGTCCTAATGGGAATTGTTCACGGTGGATGTGACGATGGGCTGCTTAGATGCTCATTGCGAAAGAGGACACGATCATATGCTGAGCGGTTTTTTTTGTCTTCCACTGTTCAGTTCAGCGAGGGATGCATTTCCGCTTAGTGAACCAGCACAATCACGGTTGATGCACAATTGCATATTCATTGTGACAGCAACCTAGACTTGCCGTTGCACGTGAAGCAGTAACAGGGAACATAGTGTCGAGCTAAGGGTCTTCGACGATCGTGAATCATTTACAGATTCGGCATTGTCGTAAGGACAACGAATAGGTAGAGGAATATTAAAAAAACCACAATTGGTCATAAGAGAGTAATGAATGTACCTCATACCTTCTACAGTTTAAACCACTCCTTAGGTTCCGCGTACCCTGTAAAATGTTACGGCTTTTCAGAAAGACACGTAAAAGCCTCTTCATTGTAGTACTTCTAGAGCAACGGAATATCCATGGTAGTAGTAAGGCTTACAGTTGTACAAAGATGAACTGGATTAATAGTACCACAAAAAATCGTGCATACTGGATCAGGCGAGACAAGTACCACTAGACAATCAAAATTCCTACAGTGCGTAGCAGGTTTGCGAATAGTAGCCAATTAGTGATTACTATTAAAATGTTCTAGGAATTAGAGAATATATCTCGAGACAGTGTCATGAAAAAAAATGCAAACTTTCGTTACTGCCAGCACAAAAGTGAAAACGTGTGGGAATCGCAAACGTTCCACCCCGCTTCAATCCCGTACTAGCAAACTATTATGAGAAAGAAGAATTCGAAACGATTATCAGGATGAAGAAAGAAGAGAAAAAAAGTTGAAGAAGAATAGTGGTGCGAAAGTGCACCGTAGAATACTCAATGCGGGCTTGCATACTATAAATCAAAGAACAGCAATGTCTCATCGAAAAAAAAAGCTATAAGCATGCAAAGCACAGTAGAGAAAAAAAACTCACGTTTGAGTTGACGATGTCTTCATTGGAAAGCAGAAATAATAATAGTAGAAAATAAACGTCCTTGAAAATCAGACGTTCAGACGAGAATATAGCTCACAGCGAGCAGCAGCAGAATAATCAGACGTAGTAAATTAGAATTATGCAGCGTAGAGTAGGAATACAGCTGAAGACGCCGAGAATATCGAAGAAAACAACAGATTCCTCAGAAAATGCAATGGCTGAAATATCGGGTTTCATCTCCGATACTCTACGACGAAACCTCCGTTTTGTATTCACGCAACTCGAACAGCGGGGGGGGGGGTATAGGCTTTATCGTTATGTCGTGTCGCTCGGTCCATGCTGACCGATACATCGAATACCAAAACAATATGAATCTGTCCACTGACACAATATAACTACTTAACAGACAGAGCAACATTGGGTTAACTTAACAGTATAACAGTAAACCAGGGAATAGGCCCCGTCCTTAACTTAACTGGAACAAAACCGAACAACAGCGTATCTGAACGCCCGAAAAGCAATGAAAACAATGGTTATATATACATCAGCCGGTGACTTCCAAAATGGCAAGTCTACGCTAGCACCGCAGAAAAATCTGGAAGAAGGCCCAGACGACGAGATCGGTAATATCAACCGAGTAAGATAACCAGCAATGAATGAATCTGTGAAAATACAGAGTGAGACCACAAAATGAGTAGTTATTTGCGACTCGCATGGAGTAAAGCCGTAGTAAGCGAAACTTAAGTCTTTTGGCCTGCCAGGGCTAAGTGAAAAGAAAAACCTGCGAGTTAAAACATGAGGCATAACATGTGTTTACAAATGTACAGTGTTCTACGCAGACAAGAATCGTACTGACAACAAGACCGAGAAATATACAGAACAACACTTGTAGTGACAGCTGTCCCCAGCTATCGTAACGGCATCGAAGCTCCTGACGTCTCCAAGATACTTTCGCGAGCTTCTCGCGGATGGCACACACCCGAATAGCTCTGAAACAATATATAAATAGAGCCAAAAGGGACCTTATAGGGGGGAAGGCTCTATATAGCAGCTAAAGGCCTCGAAGGATTTCCAGCGGCCTGCAGCATACCCTACCGGAATCCACACCCTGTCTGATGGCATGGGTGGCCGCACCGCCTCTAAATGAGTGCGATGTGAGGTTTTTATGCTGAAGCCCCGCTGCAGCGACCACCTTCTTAATCCTTTTAGCCACACAATCCCTGTAGGAAGCCTCTCCGGAAGCCCCACTGAAAAGGAATTTATGAGGCAGAAGGGGCTCCCTAAGCCTACAGAAGGCCTGCCACAACAGGGTCTCTTGCAGGCACCACTTAACCACCACAGTGCTCCCCAGCCCGGACTGATCCGTTTTGGACCATTTATCCGTATCCACCATACTACGCCCTCGCGATAAGAGAAGTCCGCGAATTGGAGCGCTCTAACTTCGCTGACCCGCAGTAAAGCCGTGAAGGCTAATAAAATGCTGGTGGCCGCCGTGATCACCCAGGGAGTCTTCAACTCTGAGCGCGCACCCGACGATGAGGTCGACGTCTTCCCGAGACGCCTTGCTCCGGTGCTTAACTGGAAGCCTGGTCCTCTTGGCTCCCCTCAGGAGCACTCTGGATGTCCGCGTCGTCCTGCGGCAGGGGTCCGAAAAAATGTGCCAAACGCGGCCACATGATAACCCAGTGCTCTATCCTCCCCTTTCTGGATGAGATGGGCTAGGAAGATGTTCCGCAGCTTGGGGAGTTCCCTTGCTGGTAAGCCCACCGATTGGCCGTAGGTCAGGAAACGGATTTTGACTCTTTTATATATATTCAACGTTCCAGGCGCTACTGAGTTATCAATACACTTCTGTATTATCTCAGCGACCTCATCTAGGCCTAGCTCTGCTGCTAGGCTTGCTGTCTTCGATGCGGCTCCGAAGCGGGTAGCCAATGATGGGCCTAAAAGAGCGGTGAGCAGATATGAGTCAAAAACGGTACTTGAGGGTGGGAGGGAGGGAGTCTCGACCAGTAACGAAAGCCGGAATGAGGAGGCTTTCGCCCCTCTTACGAAAGCAGCGTGGCCGCGACGCAGCCGCGTCGCTACTCTTGGCAGCCAAGGCGCTGCTTTCCCCGATCCGCTCGGGACCGCCTTGGTGGCGGCGAGTTGCGCAATCCAAAACTCCATTTTCATCTCCGATACTCTACGACGAAACCTCCGTTTTGTATTCACGCAACTCGACAGCGGAAAGTATTGAAGCCCGGAGGGGGTCAGAAGGACAGGGAAACGAAAGCAAAATCGAACTTCAACGTTGGGGAACTGAATGTGAAGGAAGGGGACGAGCCCTGTTACACAGGAGTACCCGCTGGAAAAATAACGATTTGTCTAATCTGCTGGATCCACGTCCCTCCTTGTCTCAGCAAAGGAAAGAACATGTTAGAAGGCCACATAGGAAATCCCAAGATGCCTTTGCTACGATGCAACCTTGCCCAACTCAATGTTTTTGGAATAAGATAAGGAGGTGGCACCCACCAGCAGAAATCTGTCTTCCAGGAATCGAGAGCACTCCGGAGAAAACGCGTCGAAGCCACTGGCTGCCTCGCAGGCGACCCTAAAAACGAATTTCTTGCATTTCGCTGACTTCGCAGATGCGAATAAATCTACCTGGGAATCCCCCCAGGATCTCCTGAGCTCTGCCACCACGTGGTCAGCAATGGACCAATCATCCAAATCGACAAATCTAGAGGCGATATCTGCTTCGCCGTTGAAGGGCCCTAGGGAATCCACACAAAGTCTATGCTTGTGTGCAGAGCATCGCACAGATCCCAGATTTTAAGGGCTAGACACTGTAATCAGGTTTCAAACTCCCTTTGCTGAGAATGCGCACTGCACACTGACTATCCGTGTACCAGATGCAATGCTGGAAACTTAAGCGACTGCCGAAGGCTTTTGCTAAAATCGCGAATCGAGGGGAGCGGAGATGCTGCTGTAATCTCGGAATGCCCGTCACTGTACAACACCGCGCCTGAGCCTGATTCTGAAAACACTGTGACGGAAGGCTCAGGAGTATCCGAGGGAATCATAACGGAAATACCCGAAAAAGAAGAGTCAAATTCTTGCCAACTTTGTAACTCACTCCTCTCTTCCGCCGACAAACTCCAGCGAAAAGATAAGGCCGTGCCTTTGGCTTGTTTATCTGCTACAACGGCAACCATGGTTCGCCATCTCTTCTTCAGCTCTGAAGGAATTATCAGATATAACGAGGCGATATAGCCTAACCACTTCAATCTGTCCAACAAGGACGGGCCTCTACTGCCCAACAACTGATGAAAGAGAGCTCTGATCTTATCTCTTCTTTCAGACGTGATATCTAACTTAAAGGTCTGCAGATCAATAACATGTCCTAACCACGTGATTCTCTGGACCGGTGTCCAACAGCACTTAGCGTCCGCCGTAGCGACACCCGCTAGTCTGAGATCTTCTCTGACAATCCTCACGGATTCTTCGCATAGCTGTGCGGAACTTGCCCAAATGAGGCCCGATATATTCAAGCCATTGCATTTTCTGAGGAACCTGTTGTTTTCTTCGATATTCTCGGCGTCTTCAGCTGTATTCCTCTACGCTGCATAATTCTAATTTACTACGTCTGATTATTCTGCTGCTGCTCGCTGTGAGCTATATTCTCGTCTGAACGTCTGATTTTCAAGGACGTTTATTTTCTACTATTATTATTTCTGCTTTCCAATGAAGACATCGTCAACTCAAACGTGAGTTTTTTTTTCTCTACTGTGCTTTGCATGCTTATAGCTTTTTTCGATGAGACATTGCTGTTCTTTGATTTATAATAAATGCAGCCACATGAGTATTCTACGGTGCCACTTTCGCCACCACTATTCTTCTTCAAATTTTTTTTCTCTTCTTTCATCATCCTGATAATCTTTCGAATTCTTCTTTCTCATAGTAGTTTGCTAGTACGGGAATGAAGCGGGGTGGAACTTTTGCGATCCCCATACGTTGCACTTATTGCTGCACTCTACTCTACGCTAATTCTAATTTACTAAGTCTGATTATTCTGCTGCTGCTCGCTGTGTGCTATATTCTCGTCTGAACGTCTGATTTTCAAGGACCCTATGTTATTTTCCTGACTATATTATTTCTGCTTCCAATGAAAACCGTCGTCAACTCAAGACGTGGCAGTTTTTTTTCTTTGTGCTTTGCATGCTTATAGCTTTTTCTTTCGGTGAGACTGCTTTATTTTCTTTCCATTTTCATTTCCTCAAGTCCAATAGTCAGTGTTCTATATTTCACGCCACTATTCGCCGCCAAGTTTTTCCTGTTATTGGTTCACTCTAGCATCTGTTTCTTGTTTCCCTTTCTCATAACAATTCACTAAACAACTAAAGCAAGGTGGAACGTTCGCGGTTCCGCACGTTTTCATTTTGTGCTGGCGAAAAAAAAACATGAAACATGTTTTTGTTTTTTTGTTTTTTTACTGGAATCATCACCATGTTGGGTCAGTTTGTATGTTTTGATGTGATCAGAATATCGATTGTGACCTAATTGCGCGGGAAGGGCACGCTATAAAAGGGGCCACCAGTGTGTACAGTACCTTACTCCTGCCAAGCATTTCTTCTAAAGTGAGGGAGGTGCTACGTGACCATTCCTTTAATGTTAACGCCGGCTATTCATGCAACCAAGTTTGAGTCCGTCAACCTTAATTGTTGTCACGGGAATTCCGCATCCGTGAATCATTAAGGTCGTGGTACTTTCTGGTTTCGGGAGATTACCCTGTGATCTCTATGTGAATGTTGTTGCATGCGTGTGCTTGTCATCAAATGTGAATCTATACTAACATCTTCGTAAATCTTATTAGAAATATGTGCGAGTCGTAAAGTAGTGCTTACAACAATAGTTACATTCCTATTTACACAATTATATACAAACAATAATATTTAGAACTCTTTCTGATTAGATTTTGTAACCACAGCCAAGATATTAACAACTTTTATTTGGCTTACGTTTCGGCCTTGTCGCCTTCGTCGGAGCCTGGAAAGTCAAAGATAAGGTGACCTACCGCCGAATGCCATTTCAAACTTAAGACAGCTCACCGTAGACTAAAGGCGTCTAGGGAGGTCTCGTACCTCACAAGCACAAAGCAACTAACCTTAGGAACGCACGGCTAGCTCGAGTTTCGACCACCGCTAAACTGACTCACTGTGCACGGCTTCAGCTGACCCGACCCCTCGACCCGAAGCCGATGGCAATTGAAGCCCACACAGGTCAGCGAAGGGGGCGAGCTCACTCGTTATGGCTAGGCATTCATCTTTCCTGTTCAACTTGGGGTCTTTGGCGCGTATCCAGAAGGCCTCCAAGTTTTCCGGTCTGAAGTGCGAGGCTCTCGCGACAAGATCCTGACAGAGACTTGGAACTCCGCCCCTCCGTGCCCGTACACCCTGTGTCCACCTAGGGGGGTCTGAGGTCTCGATTTCTTCATCCCATCCAGATGTTCCTTAACCCTGGAGCAGAGTGGTCGCCCGGTTTCGCCGATGTATTCGTCCCCACAGAGGGTGCATGAGATCAGGTAGATCACACCTGATGCCATGCAGTCACCCTGCTGCCCATGTGGGCAGACAACACAATGGGGGGTAAGGCAATACCGGTCGTACCAGCGATTGCGGACCAACTGCTGCTTGAGGGACGCGGGAGGGATCTCGACCACCCGAACCATTGAGTCAAGGCTGGACCTGCGTAGGGCCATTCTTACGGCGAAGCTGATCCCATCACTGACAAAGGAGAATTGATGTATGAGTGGAAGCAGATCAGGGGCCTGGCAATGGGTCAGAGGTTGGCACCTGTCCTGGCCATAGCCTACATGTCCAGGATAGAGATGCCCCTCCTTGGAGCGCCGACCCATTTTGTACCGCCGGTACATAGACGACTGCCTTATTGTGTGTTCTACGGCGGGAGAAATGGCTACGGTGCTTCAGCTTGCTGAACAACCAGGCACCAAATATCCGATTCACCCGTGAGAAGCCAGTGAACACCTGGCTTCCTTTCCTCAACATACAGATTCAACTTGAGCGGGGGTGGTATCGGACGAAGTGGTACCGCAAGCCGAGCAACAAGAACATCTTGGTCCATTTCCGGTCGGCGCACCCAGTGAGGACAAAACAGGCCATCACCAGGAACATGTTCAGGACGGCGAAAGTGGTCTCCTCGGGTGATCAGGAGAAAGCGGAGTCTCTGGAGCTTGCGCGGAAGATAGCTATCTCCAACGGTTACCCTCCGAAAGATGGACCTCTTCCTGGACCACCCAGCAGGCGAGGAGATAGGGGTGCGAACGAGGATTCCGAGAAGGTGCCGTTTTACTTTGCCCTTCGTCAGTGATGGGATCAGCTTCGCCGTAAGAATGGCCCTACGCAGGTCCAGCCTTGACTCAATGGTTCGGGTGGTCGAGATCCCTCCCGCGTCCCTCAAGCAGCAGTTGGTCCGCAATCGCTGGTACGACCGGTATTGCCTTACCCCCCATTGTGTTGTCTGCCCACATGGGCAGCAGGGTGACTGCATGGCATCAGGTGTGATCTACCTGATCTCATGCACCCTCTGTGGGGACGAATACATCGGCGAAACCGGGCGACCACTCTGCTCCAGGGTTAAGGAACATCTGGATGGGATGAAGAAATCGAGACCTCAGACCCCCCTAGGTGGACACAGGGTGTACGGGCACGGAGGGGCGGAGTTCCAAGTCTCTGTCAGGATCTTGTCGCGAGAGCCTCGCACTTCAGACCGGAAAACTTTGGAGGCCTTCTGGATACGCGCCAAAGACCCCAAGTTGAACAGGAAAGATGAATGCCTAGCCATAACGAGTGAGCTCGCCCCCTTCGCTGACCTGTGTGGGCTTCAATTGCCATCGGCTTCGGGTCGAGGGGTCGGGTCAGCTGAAGCCGTGCACAGTGAGTCAGTTTAGCGGTGGTCGAAACTCGAGCTAGCCGTGCGTTCCTAAGGTGAGTTACTTTTGTGCTTGTGAGGTACGAGACCTCCCTAGACGCCTTTAGTCTACGGTGAGCTGTCCTTAAGTTTGAAATGGCATTCGGCGATAGGTCACCTTATCTTTGACTTTCCAGGCTCCGACGAAGGCGACAAGGCCGAAACGTCAGCCAAATAAAAGTTGTTAAGATCTTGGCTGTGGTTACAAAATCTAATCAGAACGACCTCACACGATGCCAAGATTCATTGAAAGTCGATCATGGATGCTGATTTACACTGTTATTTACATAATGAATACAATATTTACAATAGGTTACTAACATCCACATTTGTGCATTACTTCGTCCTCTGTCCCCTGGGTCCTTGGGCACTTCATACATAAATGCCATACCTGACCGGTTTTACAGGCCATTACAATTTGACGTCGCACAGCACCTCGTCCATATTACTGCCATTGACCCCACGCCACTCTGCCGAGTTGTTGATTCGCATCCACTGCCGATTTTCCCTTTGCATCGGGTTTCTTCTGGGTCCATGTCTTCAGGCAGGACGGGGTCCTCCTGAAAGCAGAGTAGTATGTCCTCAGGGTTGACTTGTACGGTCTCGGCCGATTGCGATCTTCTTCTCATCTGTTTGCGAATGCGAGCTCTCTGCAACTGTATGATACAAGGCAACCATGTTGAGTGTTCACGCAAATCCCAAACGTACCGTATACATTTCTTGCCTTTCTAACTGCGGTCTGCCTCCAGTAGGCGACACATCAGGTCTCGCAATAAGTGCTATGCCTCTGAGCGGCACATTGACTTCATTGGCTAGTATGCTCATGCGCTCCGCGATCATCGAGAGAGTTTCGAGAGCGCTGTCGTTGACTAGCGCGTTCACCTTCGCATTGATCAAGACATAGCTCCATCGTAAACGTTCCATCGTATTTGAAATTTCTGATGCCTACCTAACTTACCCTAGCAATCTCATCACGAACTGCGTGGAGGCTCCCACGCACATCACGGAGAGCCCTGACCTCTCTTTCAGTGTGGTGGAGCTCGAGTTCTCGTGGTTCACTTTCTAGTGGAAGGTACACAGGCGGTTCCATAACAGGCTCGCTTCCTGAATTTAGTGAATTTGAGTGGATTACGAGAATGGGTCACGTTCTTGGTTAACAATTTTGCACCGTAGAGTTTCACTGCATGGCTGTGTGCACATGCTACTCCAGCGAGAGCTCCAGCTCTGCATGAACAGGTCCCTGTATAAGGACATACATGACATCGAACCAGTGCGTATTGGCCTTGAAACAATTCCGATTATTACTCATAGATTACTTTAAAAGTCTGTGGTCACAAACCTGAACAGGACAAGTGCACTGCTCAACGAATTCGACGCGGTACACCGTCTCCGATGTCGTAGCATCTACATTCCACGTCATGTCTCCAACCTTGTGGATGCTGTCCATGTTTCCCTTGTACAGTTGAACAGCAAGCCTGTGCTGTACGTTGTTCTCTCTCACGCGGAAAAACGAGCTGAGCTGACTACGATCCTGTAAGTAATGAAGATAATGTCGGCTGTAAACGGGAGTAAAGTACTTACCGTTATCTCGAACTCTACCGCCAATTCATCCACGGCCTTAATCAACACATCCGCAGCGTAGTCAACTCTTGCCTTCCTTTTGAGCTTTTCTTGGTTTGATCCGGAAGTGCCATGTCTCTCTAAACATCGAAGTGCTCATTACCACACCCCTTCGTTCAAACGCAGCCCATTGCTTGATTTTTTCGGGTCCTTAATACAAAACTGTGTTGAGATGTTCTTCCAACAGCACTGCTCCTACCAAGATATTCGCGTTGAAGGTACTGAATCAGACGCGAACAGCCTTTGACTCGGAGGTGCATCAAAATCTCAGTGAGCTTCGCGTAAAAAGTTGCTTCATCGCCGATGAAGCAGATTTCTGAAGGCTCCGATGATGCCTCTGTAGGTCTTTCTAAAATTTCGATTCCAACACATTCCAGATGATACACAATATCATGTTTCACCTTGACACACTCCTTTGTTTTGCGTTTCCAGGATTGCAGGATATGAAACCTGCACAAGAAATGGTCCACATCTTGTTTGGGAAAGAGAGCATGAAGCCATTGTAGAAAGCCAAGGCTTCATCTGTCACCAAGTGACCTTGGGGCAAAGTTGGGCACTATCCGTTTGACTTCATCGAAAAGTATCGCCACTTCTCTTGAAGTCATCTCACCCGACAGCAAGAAAGCTAAATAAAAAGTACTGCGGTTATATAAGGTGATGAGGCCCTGAGTACCTGCGGGTAGGCCCCGGTCACGCTCAACAACCATTACAGTCGCCAACTTCAAGGCATATCTGGTGACGTTGTGAGTATCGTCGACCGAAATGCCCCTATGGCCATACTGTTCCAGCCACTTCTGCTGGAGAGGCGTGATGATGACTATAAAAGGGTTTTTCAGAAATATACATTGTTAGTGATGAACGGAACTTACCTAGAACAAAACCTTTTCCAGTTGGATCGTCCGGCATTTTGAAGAAACGTATCCCGTCATCGGGATTTCTTTCTTCCTCCCTCATTCTCAGAGATGTGAGATCATCTCTATCGCGCTGTCCGGGGTTTAGGTTGTACTTAGCCATAATATTCCAGAGATCTCTTTTTGTTATGAAGTACAACTTAGAGTCTTTGGATTCGTGATCCTTCCTCATTTTGTGTACTATGTAATCTGTTGAAAACTCTGAAAGGTGAGAAAATTCGCAGTTATTAAGTCCTTGTGTGGTGTGATAATCTACCTTGTAGCATGAGCTTCAGATACTCTATTTGATCGTCAGTCCACCGAAGTAGGACCGGATCGAGGTCGTGCCCAATGTGACCAAAGCATGCTACCACGGAAACAGTACCGTCTTCATTGAAATGCACGTTCGCAAAAGCAGAGCAATGAGGACGAACTTCCTTGGTTATACGAATACGTTGTTCATCCTGAGATCTGCCTTCATCACAACGGTTGCACCTGCATAATAGCTAACTTACAGCCTTATGTGTGTATATTCGTATTCGTGGAATCTACCTAGAAAGTATGAATTATCAGACCTCATAAACAGTTTCTTCTGGTTCGCTCCACTCGATCTGCAGAAAAATGATGTGCAGTGCACCTCACACATTCTTTCAAACCATTCCTAAATAAACGATTTTGTTCGTGAGTATCTATCGTAAATATGGTTGCCGACCTTGTATTCTTCCGAACTTGAAAAGGACATCCTATGCACTGTATAATCTTGAGGTCTTTCAGAATCTTCGGTGTGTTCCCTACCACAGTGCTGACTGAGTTCTTCTTGCGTTTTAAAAGCGCCTTCACAAAGGCAACACTTCAAAGTTGGAGTGCGACTTTCCTGTTCTGCAGTCCTAGCAACATCAACCGTTCCGCGATGCTTAGAGTTCTAAGTGTATTGTCAATCCTCTTCTCGTGGAAAAGCAGCTCCGCACTCGTTGCACATCTCCACTTGCTTTCCCTGACTTTCTAATGCTGTCTTTTTCTTCTGCGCCACAAGTTCTCCAGCTCTTCCAGGGGAAAGGTTGTGTACAGTGCGCAAATGAGGACGGACATTATACTTGGTCATCTCTTTATGACAGATCGGGCACTCGGAACTTCAAAGACAAATTAAAAGATTCGAAAGTAACTGTGAATAGAAGCTGCAGTGATACCGATATGAAATTATAGCTGATGATGTTCTAAAATATGTCAAAAAAAACTTGGCAAGAAAGCCGCGGTACGTTCTGAAGACCGGCGGCTATCAATTAAGGAAGTAGATAATGTGATGATAATTCATCTATTTTTCGACTGCTTACAGGTCCTATGGGAATTATGCACGGTGGATGTGACGATGAGCCGCATAGATGCTCATTGCGAAAGAGGACACGATTATATGCTGAGCGGTTTTTTTTGTCTTCCACTGTTCAGTTCAGCGAGGGATGCATTTCCGCTTAGTGAACCAGCACAATCACGGTTGATGCACAATTGCATATTCATTGTGACAGCAACCTAGACTTGCCGTTGCACGTGAAGCAGTAACAGGGAACATAGTGTCGAGCTAAGGGTCTTCGACGATCGTGAATCATTTACAGATTCGGCATTGCCGTAAGGACAACCAATAGGTAGAGGAATATTAAAAAAACCACAATTGGTCATAAGAGAGTAATGAATGTACCTCATACCTTCTACAGTTTAAACCACTCCTTAGGTTCCGCGACCCTGTAAAATGTTACGGCTTTTCAGAAAGACACGTAAAAGCCTCTTCATTGTAGTACTTCTAGAGCAACGGAATATCCATGGTAGTAGTAAGGCTTACAGTTGTACAAAGATGAACTGGATAGTTACCACAAAAAATCGTGCATACTGGATCAGGCGAGACAAGTACCACTAGACAATCAAAATTCCTACAGTGCGTAGCAGGTTTGCGAATAGTAGCCAATTAGTGATTACTATTAAAATGTTCTAGGAATTAGAGAATATATCTCGAAGACAGTGTCATGAAAAAAAATGCAAACTTTCGTTACTGCCAGCACAAAAGTGAAAACGTGTGGAATCGCAAACGTTCCACCCCGCTTCAATCCCGTACTAGCAAACTATTATGAGAAAGAAGAATTCGAAACGATTATCAGGATGAAGAAAGAAGAGAAAAAAAGTTGAAGAAGAATAGTGGTGCGAAAGTGCACCGTAGAATACTCAATGCGGGCTTGCATACTATAAATCAAAGAACAGCAATGTCTCATCGAAAAAAAAGCTATAAGCATGCAAAGCACAGTAGAGAAAAAAAACTCACGTTTGAGTTTGACGATGTCTTCATTGGAAAGCAGAAATAATAATAGTAGAAAATAAACGTCCTTGAAAATCAGACGTTCAGACGAGAATATAGCTCACAGCGAGCAGCAGCAGAATAATCAGACGTAGTAAATTAGAATTATGCAGCGTAGAGTAGGAATACAGCTGAAGACGCCGAGGATATCGAAGAAAACAACAGATTCCTCAGAAAATGCAATGGCTGAAATATCGGGTTTCATCTCCGATACTCTACGACGAAACCTCCGTTTTGTATTCACGCAACTCGAACAGCGGGGGGGGGTATAGGCTTTATCGTTATGTCGTGTCGCTCGGTCCATGCTGACCGATACATCGAATACCAAAACAATATGAATCTGTCCACTGACACAATATAACTACTTAACAGACAGAGCAACATTGGGTTAACTTAACAGTATAACAGTAAACCAGGGAATAGGCCCCGTCCTTAACTTAACTGGAACAAAACCGAACAACAGCGTATCTGAACGCCCGAAAAGCAATGAAAACAATGGTTATATATACATCAGCCGGTGACTTCCAAAATGGCAAGTCTACGCTAGCACCGCAGAAAAATCTGGAAGAAGGCCCAGACGACGAGATCGGTAATATCAACCGGAGTAAGATAACCAGCAATGAATGAATCTGTGAAAATACAGAGTGAGACCACAAAATGAGTAGTTATTTGCGACTCGCATGGAGTAAAGCCGTAGTAAGCGAAACTTAAGTCTTTTGGCCTGCCAGGGCTAAGTGAAAAGAAAAACCTGCGAGTTAAAACATGAGGCATAACATGTGTTTACAAATGTACAGTGTTCTACGCAGACAAGAATCGTACTGACAACAAGACCGAGAAATATACAGAACAACACTTGTAGTGACAGCTGTCCCCAGCTATCGTAACGGCATCGAAGCTCCTGACGTCTCCAAGATACTTTCGCGAGCTTCTCGCGGATGGCACACACCCGAATAGCTCTGAAACAATATATAAATAGAGCCAAAAGTTAATAGGAGATAAGGTAAATGCTCACTGTAGTATACGCCGAACGAAAAGAAAATTACTGGCGAGTGGATAGCTGTCCACTGCTGATATCACTTTGACAAATAATAAAAGAAATGCACGCAAATATTCTGCGCTACAAAAATTACAGATAAACGGCTCGTCGAGCTGCAGCCTCTTGCTAAACTCTAAACCTGAACGAATATTCTAATTCAGAATACACTGTCGGCGATCGGTGACCGATTATGAAATATCAGACACGATAGACAAATTAACTGCATGAATCGAATACCATGAGAGCAACTTTCTATATTGGGCACTAGAACTGAGAACTGGAGGCAATAATGTCCAGAAACTTTGCCTCTCGAACAAAAATGAGAAAAAACTAGCGACACGACTGGTCACTACCAGTAACGAAAGCCGGAATGAGAAGGCTTTCGCCCCTCTTACGAAAGCAGCCGCGTCGCTACTCTTGGCAGCCCGGCAAGAGGCGCTGCTTTCCCCGATCCGCTCGCGGACCGCCTTGGTGGCGGCGAGTTGCGCAATCCAAAACTCCATTATTGATTGGCGAAGACGCATAGTTACTGTATAGTTGACGCATAATACTTAATAGTTGTCTCCGGTGAACTCGGCCCTGAATTTTTCCTGTTGTAGATTTAGCGGGGACTGGAATGATTAACTAGAGGAATGACTAAGTTGACTTAGGTCAGGTTAGACAAAACTAGACATTAGGTTAGACATTTCCCTCGATATAATCTGCGGCTTCCACATGATTACCGAGGGACGGAGCAAGTTCCTATTTCTGAATTTCAAGACAAAATTGCAACATGAGGCTGAAAAGTGGAGTCCGCACGCAAATCAAGTATACATGCAACAGATTCCCTTCCGAGAGACTTTCGACTATTTTTCGACGCAGGTCATCGAAACCATCTGGAAACTGCGACTGAAATGAGGTGTTATCACCTATCCTGGCTATTCGTCACGATCGGCGTGCAATGCGGGGCCGTGTGTGCATTATGTTCAAGTTACGGCATTTTTGGCTACGGTAATGGTTTAATACCCTAACGAGGTTACGTTACTATATGGCAAATCTCTCAAGATAGTCGGGAGCATTTGAAGCTATGAAGCTCTGATTCCTATGCTAGTTGTATGGTTTTTAAGCCTTAACTGCATTTACATGCATTAGTGCTGACAAATGAAGACAAGGTTGTATTCCCAGGGGAATGAGGTTTTTTGCCTGAAGTTGTATTCTGAGGTTTTTATACCAAGATTATGATGAGAGCGCTCGGAAATCTGATTTTCTTGTACGATGGCCATTAGAGTGTTTTATACCGCTTAACGGAAAGAATGTCTGACGTGGTTCCAATTGCTTGTGTGTTTTGCACCAAAAGCTCCACTACATTCGCAAATTGCCGGTTTCTAGTTAAAAATTGTTTTAGAGTCAACAATGTTTCGGAAACCAGCGGACGATGACTATTATGGTGGTAGTATTGTGAAGGCTAAACCGCTACCGACTAAGTATGCTCAGAAACTCGCGATGGCTGGAAAGGTTAGTTATATTTCCTTTTTGTCAAGTCGGATGTCTCCAAGTTACCGTTGTCTTCTCTGTGGGAATAGTGTGATTTTTCTTAAGATAAATTTCTCTCAGAGCGTGTATTTAAGTTTGCGTAGCATTGACTCGCTTGGTGAACAGCCTATTGCCTACTGTCGCAGCTTTGCATTCTATGTTGCCCCCGTTCATACTGCGAAAGAGAGGAATAGCCTTATTCACGAATTGCGGAATCGTGATGCTCGAAGAAGCAGTAGAAAGGAATCTGTCGGTACACCCGAGGAACTGAAGAACTGACGAGTCGTGGAATCAGGAGAACCGACGAATGCACCAGAAGATTAGATACGTATTGAGCTGGAGAATATATTAGGTTGTACGGAAAGTTTTGAGAAAATTTCACACTTTTAGTTTGGAGAAGTGTAGCAAATGATTGCCCCAGCACGAAGTTGTATATCGAGTGCTGCGAGAAAGAGGGAATGTTTGTAGATCAATCCTAGTGCTAGTTGGTGTTATCCCCATGGTTGGTATGAGTTGGCGTTACTTGAAAAATGTAGGAACGCTCACGACTCTCAATACCTTTTTCTTCATCGTTCACCGCTTCTGGCTGTCCTGTCGGTCGATTCGGGAAAGAGGCGTTGTTTTCGATGCGGATTGAAACACGCTTCAAAGTTACATGTAGTAGGAGACCAATCGGCCTCTCACATGGAAGTTTGGCTCAGATATCGCCAGGGCGTTGCTTACGCCCCCGCATTCTCGATGTTCACTTCATTCTAGCTCCCACGCAATGTAATCCCGCCCAAATATTGACGGAAATGGGATAGACAATGTTTATTATAACAATAAGTTCATATCTTCTATTGTTGTTAATAAATGTTAAATGAGCTGGTTGAAATTTCTCAAAACTTTCCGGACCCCCTAATGGATGGAATCTCAAGGAATGGTGGTTAGGCAAAAGTGGACTGATAGTTGCGCATTCTTGTTCGCCATTGCTTTGATTCTATCTACTCCTCAATTCGTCGACTTTTCAAAATCCACGATCCCCTTTTGTGGCAGAGTATATCGCAGCCTTTTGTGGGCTCAGGCTGATGGTATTCAGCCACCACTAAGCGCGATTCCAAAGTCATATGTTCTCATTTCTTCGTTTCCCGTCTTCGGAACTGTGAACTTTGCTTACTGGTTTGCAATGTGTACTGCACTACTCTGAAAAGAGTAAGTAGGCTTCTGAGCAGGGATAGGAGGGCGAGGAGGGTTCCAGCGCTCTTTCAGAGCGATTTTTTGCATGGTGTTGTGGTCCTTTCAAGGAACAAAGAAAAGATGCTCATCTTCATTGGGCATTTTCAAAAATGTCGATAAAGCGCATCATCTTTCCACATCTCAAGTCTTTTTCGGTATTCCATAGTTTAAGTGTAGACAGCAACGTAGTACAAGAGCCTGTGAACACAAGGAACCAAAAGTCATCGTTTACTAACATTCATGAGTATTTAGATATGTTTTTTGCTCCTTTTGATGGAAAACATTTCGAAAATCTGAGTAATGTATAGTACTTAATCCGCAGTCAATCAGACGTAGTCACCACTCAGCCCAATGCTTGCGTTGAGGTAGGCGTGCAGGGACGTTGCTATCATGCGAAAAATGTTAGGAGGAACACTTCTGTTAGTAGAACTACGTAGATAGTTTTATTTCTCCATGTTTTAATCTTCGGAGGTACCCGGCAATTTTACCGTAGGTGTTGTCCTTGTGATTTTGATTTACTCTTCAAAACTAATGCTCAAGAGTGGACATTGTTTTAATGTCCACAGTTTCACTGCAATTCATTGTTTAAATGTTTTTAGGATTTTGTAACGGGTGGTTGTGAAGGAGGAAGCGGTGTCAGTGGCAAAGAAGCCACCTATACACGCGAGTCTCTGTCGAGCAGCAACTGTTTAACGGACGACGAAAGAAATAAGATCTCCGCGAAGATCCTCAAAGCGGAAATGAGAGGGGACACGGTAAGACGAACCATGAATCTTGACCGTTTCGAATTTCACTATCTTTTTTGCCATAGTGTCATGATTCTGTGCTTCGAGATCATGACGATGAGCTGATGATGATGATGACCTTTTCCGGTTTTGTTACATTTGAAGACTGCTATGAACTGTTCTGCAAAAGCCCTTCCTCGCTTAAGATAGTCCGCAGTGCGACTGTGGTCTCTTGAAAGAGCTGGGAAGAAAGCCACGGCTCTGTTGTAGATGGCCATCTTCACCCTCACAAAATGCTACCCCTCTGGCATGTGGTTTTACCATCGATTAACAGCGGGGTGGGGAGAGGAGGGGGTGGTCCCAGTTATCTCCGCCTCGTCACATCACCATATATTTCTCTTCTCTACTCTCAATAGGTCTTCGCTCATATAGCACTCAGAATCGAAAGGGATGTTATTAAGAGCGGCATGGCGGAGTTTTTGGCTTTTTTGTCTTTTCCTCACTGTTAAATCAGCACCGTGAAATTCATGTTGTCGCTGTCATGAGTGGCAATCGCGGGTTCTGTCTTCAACACTCCTTCGAGAGTGATATCTTGCACCTTTTTCGTACTTCTGAAAGCAAACCAGGTGACGGAAAAAAGCCGCAGTTGCACCATTATTTTTTGAAAATTTCGGCTCGAGCTTCACCAAATCATAATTCATTCTTCTCGCGTCAGTGCCTCGTGTGGCATCAAGATCGTTTTCACCTACAGAACATCACGATAGGAACAATAGTCCCTGTGCCTGAAACCTTGGTCGCTGGTATTGAGAAAACGTCCAAAAACATTCCATAGCAAGTTTTTTTTTGTAACATGGTAGAAGCAGGAACAGTTTTAGATATGCGCTTTCTAGTCTGACCCAGAGAGAAATCTAAAGAGCTTCACCTTAGGTAGAGTCTGTAAGGGAAACCTGGATGAACACTTCTATTTTAGCAAGATGTAAAGAAACAAGAAAACTATGGACGGGGGGGGGTGGGTGGTTCAGGTGGGAAAAGGAGGGTTGGTAAGAACTCAAAAGCGCATCAAGAGGTCACAGCAAGCGATGGAACATTATCACTCCGACAGAACCTAGGAGGGTATTTACGTTGAAAAAAAAACTCAAAAAGAGGGAAACAATTCGCAAACGGGAGGTCTTCCAACTAGCCTCTGTGTACTAAGAGACGCAAGGACTCAGGTCTGCTCTTAGTGAGCGCAGCAAAGTTAGGTGAAATCGGTATGTTCTCGATCGTCTCAAGTAAGATTTAGTTAAAGATTTCACGCTATGCTCTGCGATGTTTGGGCATCGCTTAAGAAGTTTTGCATCTTACAGGTTCAGGTTATGGTTTTTGTTGCGAAAAGTTTCAGGCTGAACTGGAGAACCATTTGCTCCTCCCTCTATGTACACGTCTCCGTTCCAGGAAACCGTGAAGAAGCTGAAACGAAAGCTGGAAGGCGCAGCATCAAAGTCTGAGGAGTCAGAGAAAACTATCGTTCTACTGAAGCGGGATCGTTCCGGAAATGTAGTGCCTTCTCAAAGTAGCAAACGCTCATCAGAACACTTTGCTCAGGTTTTAGATTCGTTTCCTAAGCGAGACTAGTGTGTGCACTGGGAGACATTGTTTCAGTCGTCTTCACGGATTCAGCGAGAATTTGGGAAGGAGCAAGGTGTAAGAGAAATGGTGCGCGAGGAAAAGTCTTCAACAGCAGAGGATCAGCTCATGCTTTTTCATCGATCAATCATAGTGAGTTACTTTTTCATTATGGTATGTTTACGAGTTATTTATTTAAGGTTTTTGAACTGTTCTGAGCAACCGTATGTTTCACCGCTTTTTTCACTGAAAAAGGTGGTCGGTGTTTCTTTTTCCTTACTGCCTTATTGGGATATTGCTTGAAATTCTAACGTTGTCTTCTGAAGGAATGCAAAATTTTTCGTCCAAGAATTCGGTTTTCTGAAAACTGAGAAAACATTATACTTGTGCACTTTTTGAACCTATCCCATACCGTGGAGAAGGTGCTCACCGAGAATGTTGGGCCATGTCATGACCTCTACCAGTTTGCGTTAGGCTCCCAACCGCATCCAGTCTGACGAGGGAAAGGACATCCGGTGCGAAGCTTGCCTGTGAGGTCGAAAGTGAAATTGTTTAGTCGTTTAAACCGTTTTGTGCCTTTCGACGAGATACTACTTCATGCCCATTTACTTGATAAATGGGTCTCTACGATGTAGGCTTTTTTTATTACCACATTTGCTAAGGTATAGAGTGCACCTGCGCCGCTGATGTAGCTAACGTTTTCTGGGCTTTCCTTTTTGCGTGTTTTTTGTTTGTTCTTATCTATGTAGGTGATCTATTTCAAATAGTAATTTTTTTAAGGCAATCAGAAGAGTACTATACAACAAAGACTAGAAAACGGTGGTTGTGAATAGAAATTTGTGGCGATCACGCAAATAGATGCGCCTTATACTTTTGAAAGTTGCAGAGACACTCCACTTCGAGCTTCTGAAATTATTAGAGATAGAATCACTTGAAAACTAAGGCCATCTCTTCATGAAGTAAAGAAATTCTGTATCAGACTTTCCAAAACTCATTGGCAAACCATCTCGTATTTGACAAAATTTTCAAGTTAAAAAAGAGTGCCACAATTATGGGCCAATCGAGTACAAAACGGTAGCACATGTGAATCTGTTTGTACAATCCTACATTGTGGATGTTTTCGCTAAGGTCGTTGTGAGAGCCAATTTGGAGCTTATATGTATGTAGTTTCTTCGTAGCAACAGCATTCATGATAGATCCGTATGTGGTAACTGTAAGGAGAAATGGTGCTTTGGGAAATATCGTTGAGAATTTATATGCAGAAGGAGTTTTGATGACGATCGGATCGGCCACTGTGTCAGAACAAAGCTTGTTGAATTTTTGGTGGAGGCAATCCATCACTTGTTTCTCTGCAGTAGTTTTTTTAAAGGGAAGGTAGATTTCGCAAGGTTTGTAGGCTCTAGATTATCTTCATTGTTTTCCTTCTCCTCTGACACTTCCTCATTTTTTGGACTTTGGGAGACATGAGCAACTGGTTTGGGATGTGCTTACTAAGCTGAACACAGACATTCGTTATTATAAGGTTAGAAGGAAAGTCCTGCGACACTTTGACCAAGTTTTCGGACTAAATTTTTCCTTCACTAAAAGACACCTCCAATCTACAAGGTAACCACAGTTGATGACTAGGACTAGTGCCCTCTTTTGCACAGCTTCTCATTTCCATTCTCATAGAACTACGGCAACTATGATAAAAAGAAGAGGTGGACCTCATTTTCGAGTAGACGTCGATTTTCGGAATTTTTGCTTTCTAAAGGATGCGGTAGGGATCAAAGGAGCTGGTAGTTAGAGGCTACCGGCTCCTTTGATCCCTACTATACTTGATAAATAAGCTGGGTACGGTCATATTCTCTGTCCGAGATCCATGATCTTTTGGCGTAGCCTGATCCCCACATGCGGTCTTCGCATTGCCGAGTAGTAGAAAAATTGAGTATTTTCTGAATGAATTCAAGCGTGACGTCATCCATGTTTTGAAGTTGATTAGAGTGGACTGTGTTCCTCACAGCTGTGCTAGTATCCAGCGATATCGCTTTGAAGTCCCACCAATAACACTGAAATCTTTATCCCATGCACATCTGCTTTTGGCTAAGCAATCTACTTTTCTGTTTGAGAGATCCTGCGAGGGACATGTGCATGATGTACGCAAGGACTCCACCACTCGCTACCAACCACAAGATCTCACAAATGTTCTTCCAGTGTGTACAAGCAAAGAAAACTCAGTCACAATCATTGGGTGCTTGTCAGACGGGTCCAACTCATGAGGCATCCTTCACAAACACTTCCCCCTCCCTCTGTCCCTCTCACTTCTTTGACTTTCCAGGCTCAGACGAAGGCGACAAGGCCGAAACGTTAGCCAAATAAACTTGTAATATCTTGGCGGTGGTTTCAACATCTTATCAGAAAGGACCTCACACGATGCCAAGATTCATTGAAAGTCGATCATGGATACCTTCACAAACAATTTTCGCGATAACCGAGATAGCAGAGAAGCATGGCAGTTGTCAGTCAGGTGGAGCCTAGAGAGGTTGCCAACTTACTGGTGGTTACATTCGGCTGCGCCTCAAGAAGCTTGAGAAAAAGTCCGTCATTCTGTGCTGGTGACCCATTACCCACCTCCGAATTCAATAACTCCATCTCGGAAGCGCTGATGCAAAACCTTCCCTCTGCCATGGCAAGCGACATCCTTCCTTAAGATAACGCAGGTGGTAGCTCTCTCGACTAAGCTGGAGTGACCCTACACGAACTCATAATAGGTCGGGAAGTATCTCGACCTCTGAGGGACTTTTAAGCTTTGAAAACTTCTGCAAAGTCATGATATACCCATTTGCAGAAACCCCAGAGGACAGTCTCCACTAATCAGGGATGAAAAACATCGAAATGTTTTTTGGTCTTTTTCTAAAACAATTCAATCAAAGTGTCGCAGGACTTCCCGTCCTAATAATAAGGAGCAGTGAAGATGCCTCCACAAATCACTACTGCTAAAGTCTCGTGATGAGCGAGTACCCACACATTCTTGTTTGCCTTATGGTGCAAGTTGAAAAGCTTCTGCACTCTGTCCCTCAGAGTATCCGATCAGATGAAACCTATGCACTTGGCAACTTTTAGTATTGACCATTCACTTGGTAACCATAATTTTTCATTTTTTTAAAACAATGATGAGGTGCTGAAACCTGCTTTGGTTACCATTTTCTATTTGCTCACGGCATCCGATGTTCAGATCATTCGCGAGTCACTGTAAACAGTTGTTGATCAGAAAGCCAAGCACTCATAAAGCCGTATAACGTTCTGTATTTAGCTAATTGTAAAGAGCGGAATCTCCCCTTGTACAAGCTAGGTTGGTTCTTAGTCTCGTACGTACTTACTCGTACTTGAAAGTGAGTGAGTAAGAGAGCTCATCATTCGCCACTATTCGATAGGTCACCGCTCATTGCGTCCTCTCATGTAGTATGTGCTCGAACTAACTTCATCATGCTCGGATTTTCTTCGGAAAAGTTCCGTTTGGTACTCAAAAATGTATGCTGGTCTTAGCTACGCTGCCTTCATCCTGTTTTTCAGTTCACAGAGTGATCTGGCAATATGTTCTTTTATACTAGAAGAAAGGCGGAGGTGATGTAGTGGCAAGTGGCACGCCTACGACGCGCACGGCCGAGGCTTAAAATCCGGGACGGCTTCCGCTTTGGCCCAACCAGGCCTTCAAACCTC
>MU940880.1:0-11958 GCA_036418165.1 Cooperia oncophora
GCCCCCCGTCCACGCCCATTGTTTCTGTGGATCATGACTGTATGCGCCATCAAGATCATTTCTCCACCTCTTGTTGCTCAGCTGGGGAAGTGATAACAGGTGTTCCCATGGTCTCATGCTGATAGCTCCATTGCCACCACCGGTAATGGGCGGATTAGGCTAAGGACTCCTGTTCCGAGCATATTCCCGTCAGCACTGATGAAGTTCGATGGAAGCATGCAAGTATAGCGCCCACCTTATGGTCGTCTGGACTTCTCCCCCATACTCAGATGGAGCAAGCAAGCCCCCAAAGCTGCTATGTTGACCCTGGTGCCCTTTATGCCTTCGTTTTTCGTCCTGTTCATGGTTATTACCGACGCATCTCGACATGGTGGGTGCCCCAAATGGTGCTCAGCAAAGCCTCTACAGGTCACCCTGTGAATACTTGAAATTTCTTGTAACCAATGTGACCTACTTGTTCATTCCGCGGCTTACAAGAGTTCACAGGTTTCAGTAGAATGAGATCTGTTAGTTGACATCAAGTAGCAAAGATGCAAAGTGCACCTCCTAAGCCGAATAGCACCTCAGCATCTTCCCCTGCCTTCCCTTTAATCTTTCATCCGCTTTATCACCGTTTCCTTATTCCATCTATTCTTTTCGACTTCTCTTCCCTTACGTGTACTGAATTCTCGCCTCTTCCTTACTCGCTGCCGATAAAATTCGGACACAGCAGGAGTAGAGGCAACAACCATCCCCAGAGGAAACGTTTTTTGTAGCGTCTATGATTTTTTTCTCACAGTCCTTTTCTCTTTCCAACTGTTTCTGCTTTTTTTTCCAAAATTCTCTCTGAATGTGCGTTCATACTACGCGATGGTTGCCCTATTCCGGGTTCGATTTGGTTGCGCGATTCAAACGATTCTGGCATCCCTGGCTCTGATCGCGCGACCTTATCGCTCGCACGATCAGAGTGATCAAATCGCCAGGTATGAGAGCACTCCTATTTACCCCTTCTCTGCTATCCTTTTATAAACTGAAAGGTTCCAGCGGCTAAAAATGTCTGGTTGCCCTTCAAGATACCGTAATCGTTGAGCTAATCCAAGCCTTGAGCCAGGCTTATAACGACAGTTACTAGGGGATAGAAATTGGATTGACCATCGACCGTTTATAGAAGTCGTTTTGTTGATACCAAAGACGCATCCAAATGCCTAAAATTTCTCATTTATTAAAGTGGAAATATTAGTTGGTTCGAGTGTTTATTTTAAATGTTTCATAACCGCTGAATTTTCAAATAGCAAAAGTTTTTTCAAGTGTCTGCCGAAGAAGTATGTTGCAGTTCATGGCTCTAAATAGGATTGGATCATGAATTCATGGCGCATTCCAGACGGCTCGGTTAATACGGACCGATTTTCCGTGACCAAAGACGATGATACCGATTTTTGAGAAAAGCGGCGCAGTTCGGCTTGGAGGGGCATTTTGCAGGTTCCCATCGGTTGCTTCCGATTCTTCCTGTGCACACCTGTAAATTCCTGTGAAGCTGTGAAATAGCACTCCGATCAAACTTAAGCAAGGATCAGGTATCACCAAGCGCTGTGAGGTGTAGTTGGAGAAATTAAGCGATAAACCTCGACTAGCGAAACCATGCAGAATGCCGTCCCTCAAGCCGCACTTGGGGCAAAAGTTGACCAAAAGGTCGAATTATGGAACCGAAAGTTCTGCAGAATAGTGGAGTCGATGGTGAAGCAGCCTAGTTCCGGGATACGTCGCTCTGGTTGAGTCTGGCCAGCAGCTGATTTTCGCGTGCAATCTCCAGTTGTTTCTCCTTCTTAACCCCATTGACCCCTTTACTCCTCGCTTTCTCGCTTTCAGTCTTCGGCACAGTTCGGCTTGGTGGGGGCAGCGGACTCAATGAAGCCTGTAGGGAACATCTTGTGGAGACCTCTCAATTCTCGAAACAAGACACTCTTTCGTACCATTTTGCAGCTTCACACGAGTTAACAGGTCTCAACAAAACCTGTCAGATAATATGAATTAGCAAAAGAACTAGTGAAGAGTGCAAATTACCCCCTCTGAGCCGGATACAGCCAAACCTTCTTCCTTTTCGATCATGTTCACTATCACAGGTGACTGACTCCACAAATGTCGTTCTCTCCCACGACATTAGCGTATGTGTACGTGTGTTGCTCATCGGACGTCGATGAATACATCCATATGAATAACACATCCACCACCTTCTTCTGTTCAGGTTTCGATTGCGGTGGCTGTGTTTTATCGAATTCATCGATGATTGGGAGCAAATTTGGAATTAGTCGGTTAGGCCAGCGGCTTTCGTGCAGAACCACAGCGATCTTCAAATGACCGCGCTGTGACTCAGTTTGGCTCACTCTGCACAAGCCTCGCTGAGGACCCCCCCCCAAGCCGAACTTGCCGCCTTATTTTCAATATAATTAGAATCGTCATGAGTTTTTGATGTCACGCAGGGTTTCAATGAGACTGTATTTTGAAAGAGTGAAACAGGAAATTTTCTGCTGGAAATTTATTTTGCACTGGGTGATTCTTTTATGAAAACATTTGTTCTTTCATAATTATAATTACTTTTATTACTTACTTACTTTTATTACTTACTTTTTATTGAATTCAATTTCACTTCAGTCTCACGCTAGAAAAACCCGTCTGTTATTAACAAACTTGAAAAATCAAGGGGCGATCTATGCTTGTCCAATCCTTTACTGCTACGATCCGGGGAATACGGATGCATGGCATTTCCCAAATACCTTGGATAAGTTGGCGCAGTTCGGCTTGGGAGGGGCATTTTGCACTTTCGCTACTTTCCATGTGTGTCGAACCATTGAGTAGAGGTCTGTGGAATCTTCTGAAGCCATGAAGTATTACTAGTCAAAGATTTTGGAAGCTACTTGGCAACTCTTCAGCCTGGAGAATGCCTGTCAGTTCTTGCAAAACAATGAACACGACGGTTGGAAACAGCGGAAGTTGAAAGTGCTCCCCCTCCCTCCCCTCCAAAGCCGAACTGCGCCAAAAAGTTCATGAAATATAATAAGTTACCTGCGTGCACTCAACACTTGTATGACGCTTTTTCCGTCTTGTTTTCACATTATATTAGTGATATTCATTGATGAATTGCTTTTCAAATCGTTCTAGCTAAATTTGGTTGAAAGCTGAATCAATCGATATATCGATCGGCTGGCAAATTTCTCATAAATATCACTTGATGCAGAGTTCTTTACTGAATCTACGAACCTGGACTGATATAGTGCTGTGTAGTGGCTTTGTTATTTCACGAGCGCTCGGCAGTCTTTGACCAGAGAACAAGAATCGTTGCCAATTTCCACGTGAGTGTATGTGTACGTACGCATGAAAAGCGCTCTAAAATCCGTGAATCCATTGTTCCCGAAAAGAATGGAAGATTACGGTATGCATGGATGGTTGTGTCGAATCAATCGGTCTTTGTTCAGGAAAAGCACAGTGATTCGCGAAGGCGATTCCGAAACTAACAATCCTAAGGTTTTCCTTTCCCCTCGTAAACTCTTCCAGGCCCTGGTGAAGATTTTATGGCCCTTCCGGGTTGATACATGCATGCAATTGCTTACACATTCATTCAACGAGGCATTTGGAGTAATTAGTAGACCATGGCGTCCAATAGAATTCACTCCCTCCGTCATTACATGAATTTTGACATTTTAATTGAATCGGTAATTGGATAACGGTAATTGGCAGGGTTTTCCTATTGAAGTAATCAACTGGGACCAACTTTTGAGAGGAAAACATATCCTGTTTGGTATCTCTCTTTTCTTTCTTTTGGAATATTTCCCCTTTTCACTCCTTCCTGGGCCTTGTTTTGGGTTTCTTCTTTTGACCCCAGGACACATCCCGCCTCATTGCAGGAAAATTCTGCCGATTGCGACCCCCTTCCGAAGTTCCTCTGGTATGACTACCTTCTCCACCTTCACCCCCCCCCCCATCCCACCTGCCACCTTCCCAGATTTTCCCAACTTTCTACCACTTTTCCGGTTTCTTTGCCCCCCCCCTCTTTCAAGAATGTCGTCGAGGGTGGCAGGGGAGAGGGTTACAGGAAACAGGACAAGACAGGAAAATTGACTTTGGAGGGTAATAGCACCCCCCATCTCCATCGAGGGACGGCCGGCATTCGATGAGCACCACACCTACACATCCATCCACCGTATGTCGTGGGAGAGAACGAAATGTTGTGGAAGTAGTCGACTGTGATAATGCAAAATTATCGAAAAGGAAGAAGATTGAGCGCTGTTCGGCTTAGGAGGGGCAGTTTGCACACCACTAGTTCTTACTAGTTCATGTTAACTAACAGGTTTCATTTCAGTGAGGCCTAAATACTCGTGTGACGATGCAAAATGGTACAAATGATTCAGTTTGGTTACGAAACTTTACAGGTCTTCACAAGGCGGCCTCTACAGGCTTCATGAGTATCATTTGATGCCCCCACCAAGCCCAACTGCACCGAATATTGAGAGCGAGGAGCAATGAGGTGAAGGAAGTGGTACAACAGGAGACCGAATGCGACCCCTTGCCCCCAGTGAACGACAAACATTCTCCAATTCTTTTTCTTTCTTCTATATTTGGCCTTCATTCGATATTCAGCCAGGAAGTTTGTCCAACCTTGCTCTGAGATTTTTGATTTATCGGCCAGCCCACCTGCTCACCTGCTTGTTTTATCCTTGGGAAACCACCAATGGCGCAACACAGGACGCAACCATCAGGTTGAGTAGTCGTCCATTCAGTGCTTGCAATGCTTCATCACACTTTTTCCCTATGCCCGGAAAATCGATTGTTCTTCAATCTAGCAGATGAGGGCGTAAGAGAGGCCAAAGAGTAGCGAAGCGAAGAGGCAGAGAGTTGTCACACAGAGAGTTATATTACTCTCTTGCGCATCGTCATATTCATCGTATGAATCGGTCGGTTGGTCGGACAAAACGCTTCCCCTTCACCCCACTATACGTTTCTTCATTATTTCCCCTCATTATTGATTGATTAATCCGGGTGAAGATCACAAATTAACATAATCGTTGTCATTCATCGTCAGTTTAATTAGTCAGTGGGTGGGCCAGCTCGAGCTACTATGCAAACACAGAGCAATGCTGCTTTTCAGTGGGCCGATCGATTCTGAGTCCAAGAAATGTAATTATCTGCCATAACCATGCCTAATACTATAATTTCCATGCCCTATTCATTGAATTATTGTCGGCAATTTCAAGCGCTATGGCACTTAGGCGGTTGTGTTTGTGTTGAAAATTAGTTTACCCTAAAATAATAATTTCCTCTGGTCCACCATCCCCCCTCCCCGAAAGCTTCTCGAAGCTTTTTTTGATGCTTTTTTTGTTTTTTTCCCTAAAAAACCAACGTTTGATCGACTGCTGAAAAACTATGGAATGTAATAAATTTAATTGTTTATTTGTTTATTCCCTCATTTCCTTACTTGTTTTTATTTACTTGTTTATTGTCTAGTCCTGAGTTGAACGTCGCTTTTCGAGGGGTTTTTTTTGGTTGATCTAGGCATTATTCTTGGAAACTCAAATTGAAACGGCAATTTTTATGAGCCACCCCCTGGCGCATTTGAAACGGTTTTTTTCCCAGTTCATTCTAGGGTAGCTTTTGAAATTGAAAATTTATTGTCGTTCAAAAAAAGTGAACGAAAAAATTCAAGTGCACCATTGCTTCACATTTCACCCAATATTTTATGGAATTTCCATTTTTTCAAATGATATGGTTTTGACTGTGTAGTAGTAGTAGTGAGAAAGTGTAGGAAGTTGGAAAAATTTGGAAAGCTAGTTGGTAGGATGGGGAATGGGAGGAGAGCTGTGCCAGAGGAGGAAATTTCAGGGGGGGTCGTATTTTGCAATAATTTTCTGCAACCGCAGAACGTTGTCTGGTACCTCTAGCGCTGAGTTAGTTTTTGCAGTTGTCGTAGCGCTCTTCCTGAGCGCATCTGAACAAACAAATAATATAAATAATTAGGGAACTTTTTCTTAGAATAATACTCTTCAAAAAACATCTACCATTCCTCGGTCTCTTAGGCACTGAGTTCTATGGGAAAGTTTCTAAGGAGAATGGTGAGGGAACCGGGAAGGGCAAAGGAGGCCAGAGCTTTCAGAAGCAGGTACACTGTAGAATTTTTCCCAGTATGTGGTGGAACTGGAAAGTTTCTGAGCAATTCTGTCCTTGTTCTACTGAGGAATTTCGAGTAAGGCGACCAATATGGACTATTTGGCTTCTGTTACCCATGACAATTGTTAAAATTTACTGCATTTGAATTGTGAACTGAAACGGGAAATATTTTGGAAATTTTAGCAGGAACCGGTTCAAAATGGCATGTTTTGGTGGAATTTTAAACTTTGGATAATGTATAGGTGACAGGAGGTTGTTTTACCTTATATCGTGTAATCGTGACCGTCCAATAAATCCAAAAGAACATTTATGAGATGGAATATTTCTTGAGTTTCCTCAGAATGATGACTTGAACGGCTGTCCTTTTTACTAACACTTGTTCGCTGCTGAATTTCAGAAGAAAACACTTTTCATTGATGGATTGTCCCAGAAGCAGGGCACATCCCCCCTTTTTTTAAGGGGTTGGTACGACCCTCCCCCCCCCCTCCGGCACTCTGTCCCTCCTCATCGGATCGAGCCGTCGAGCGCCCTTCTACCAATCCTCAATTTTCCCTTCCCCAACTTCCTGCCACTTCTTCCAAAATTTCCCGAAAGTTACCCTACTTTTTCCCAAAAATTTTGCTGTCGACGGGGGGGGGGGGGTGGAGTATACACTAGCATAGGAAAGCCACGAAAAGTCAACCAACACTCCTAGAAGGCCAAAATGTAAATGCGACCCACCCTCCCGAAATGAGCAGGTGCGCCCCCCCCCTTTACAACGTCCGTGAAGCGAGAAAAATCAACTATCGAAATAAATTTTCCTCAACCCAAACGACCCCCTTTGGGGATTCCCCAACAACAATGTGCTCTACACAGAAGTTCCCTGAGCAGTATTCGAACTCTCCCTGAAACAGGAAACAGTTCGAAGCTCTGGATAAACAAAGGACCTGAAACAGGAAGCTTGCCTACTCTAATATCATTTCCATGTATATTTTCAGTTATTACTAGATATAACTTGGTATAATTAACAGAGGCACTCGTGCGGTGGGGGGGATACCAGCGAGTGGGGTCGTATCTGCCTTCGAGAGAATTGTTTGTGTCTGTTGACTTTTTGGAAATTTTTCGTTTCACTTGCGCTGCATACTGCTGCTTAACGGCAAATTTTGTTGGGAAAAAACTCAGGGACTCTCGGAAAAAATCATCGGAAAAGTGGTAGGAAGTAGGTGAGTTCTAGGAAGATGTTAAGTAGCATGGGCGGCGGGGAAGCGGGAGTGGAGGAGGAAGTTGTTCCAGAGGGGGGGACTCCGAGGTGGGGGTGGGATTTCGCAAATCCCACCCCCACCTCAGAGTCCTCAAATCCCTTCCCCAATTGGGCGTGCCGTGATTATTGAGTCCCGCTGGCATTGTGTAGTAGTATTTACCATCTGATGAGGGCTCAATTCTTTTTTCATAAATGCTCACGAATTTCAGTCAAGTAACTTACCTGCTCGTGACTGATCATTTTATTTATTTATCTATTTATTTACTTATTTATTTATGTGTTTGTTTATTTACTTTCCTACCGGCTCATTTCAGCTTTTTTTTACCAACATAATTTTTTTGCCTTAATCACTTTACCTACTCATTTTCTTGTCTTCTTGTTTTTTATGAAGGCTGCAGAAAGATATAGTGGTATCAGTTGTGAAAATATTAGTCTCCATGGGGATTCTCTCAAAATACCCCCATGTCCATTCAAATTAGTGTATTGAATGCAGTTCGGCTTCGGAGGGGTATTTTGCTCCTTGACTATTTCCTATTGTCATGTCGAACCATCAGGTGGAGCAGGTCCACATGTGAAAACTTGTTAAGTCATCAAATGATATCAGTCAAATTTTGTAGGAACTGTATACTTCACGTCAGCTGTTGCGAATACCTGTCAGCTCCGAAGGTGCGGATGTCCCCCCACCCGAACTGCACCTATACTTTTATGATGCTTCCCTTTGAGATTATTATCAGGCACATAATAAGTCATACGGAAGTTTGGCTTGGTCAAAACACGAGGTTGTAGCTGTAACTAATTGTCAGTTGTCATTAATTACCATTGATTCACCATTAATTACTATTAGTTGTAGCTGTAGTTAATTACCAATTATCATTAATTACCATTAGTTATCATTTATTATCAATCAGGCTAATTTCAACAGGAAATTTTATGAAGATTTTCTCAACATTACATCGCGTTAGAGTGATAATTAGATTTGTCAGTGGAATCTGTGATTTATCAGTTCTTCACCATCTCTTTTCTCATCATTTTTTCCTTTGATTTCAGGTTTTCTATTGATCGGTTCCACCACTGTCCACCTAAAATATTCCGTTCCAGGTCGGTTTTTTTCTTCTGTTTTCTTCGTTTTGACTCTTTCGTTTCTTACTGTACTTTCATAACAAATGTTTGAACCCCTCCTTTTATCAATTCCTCGAATGAATTGCTTCTTATTCTGCGGTTGGAAAGTTATGGAGTAGGGGGAAAAAGGGCGCAGCGTGGCTCGGGGAGGGGGCACCGGATCGAAATCACCTGAGCTTGTACAGGCCACATTTGAAGGCCTGTAAACTCCTGTAACCAGAATAGATCACTTGTACCATTCCCCAGCTTCACAGGAGTTTACAGGTCTAACCAGAATGAGACCTGTTAGTTGACATGAATCAGCAAAAGGAACTAGCGAATGCACAAAATGCCCCCTCCAAGCCGGACTGCACTGAGAGAACTGTTCAGGGGGAAAATTAAAGGAGTGCAGTTCTGAAGTTCTGGTGCAGCAGGTCACTTCCACCACTTCTATCCACTCGAAAATGCCGTTGAAATCGACTTTTTCGGAGTTCAATCAACAAATAAAGTTAAGAAGTTGCTGATGGGTTAATTAAATGAAGAAGATAAGAGATGTCGCCAAATTTGCAACCCTCCCCTCCCCTTCCCCGCCCACCAAGGTCATCCCTAGTGTCTCCATACTCAGAATCGATTCACTCTCGTCAATCGTGACTAATTTCACAGATAAACAGTGGTGGTGGAAGAACGACGACACGACAAAAAGGGAGAGCTTGATGAGGGTGTGTGCGTGTTGCGACGATCCGTGGAAATGACGTCATTCAGCGAGCGCGAGCGGCGACAGAAAAATCCCGTCGGCCAACTTTTTTTGTCACCACGGATGTGATCTATGCACCCATGTCTATTTATTGTGTGCCTTGTCCAGCAGCTTGCACTTTACTCTAATTGCGTACGTGACTTTTACCAGATCCGTCCCCTCTGCGAGCTTTTCCACGCTGTTGCAGCAGTTGCAGCTTTAGCTCCACCTACTCCTACTTCTTATTGTTCGTTCGATGGAATGAACATTTGCCCTGAGCCCTTGCACCAAGAGCGTTTGTATCAAGGCATTGTTCATCATTATGTCTGCACACTTCTTCCATACACCTTAAGGCTATTTTTGTTCGGCTTGGAGGGGCATTTTCCATCCTTCCTTCTCGTCCTCGTATCAAACCGTCGCGTAGAGATCTGTGAAATCTTGTGAAGCCAAACTAAAACTATTGGAAACTACCGGTCAAGTCTTGTAAAGAATACCTGTCAACTCTTGTAAAGCAATTAACACGGCAATAAAAAGTAGCAAAAAGGCAAATTGCCCCCCTCCTCCCCTTCAGGACGGAGTGCTCCTTTCGTTTGAAGTTGTACGGTTTTTTCATACAAGCTCCGCAGCCCCCTCCCACTCCCCTTTCTACTTCCGTGAATCGCTAACATATGCTAGAAATATGAACTTCTAGCGTTTTTCCTATGGTCAGGACCATGTGGGTTGTTGTTTGTTCGACTTGCCAATCGATATCCATCCAATATGCATGACTATAGAATCTAGTGTCCGTTTAGATGTTAATGAATTCGGGCCAATGACCAACAGCTCGTATCGACTAGAGAGGGACTGGACCTTATTAATGGTTCTGAAGTGCTACAAAATAGGATCGATGCTTCTATTTCGCACAGTTTTTCTCTTGATTATGTTATTTAGAATCTTCCGTTAGGGGACTCTCAGAGAGGTCCTTTTTTTGCTTTCCTCCGATTCTTTCTGATAATTTGAGTAACGTTCTGAGCCACAGTTTGCTTCGATGGAATAGTTTTGTTACCGTATACCTAATTAATCTCTGGCCTCATCCTCTTCTGAAGCAGCAGCGCCCTAAATTTGTTTAGTGATATTCTTCTAAATGAGCCATTTACTGGTATTCCGCCTGGGATCATGGAGGCTGTCATCCCAAACAGTAGGCGAGTGCGTGGCTCGTCTTTCCAGAGCGCATTCTAATGTCGAGGGAACATCTTCAATACGACCCCTCTTTCTTACCACGGGTTCTTACGACTTCAAACACCACCACCACGAAAACTTCTCCGTCCGCTGACCAGAGGACGGGGAAGAGGTGGTACACCTGGGACAGAAAATGGCGCAGAAATCTTTAATCTCTTCCCGAGTCCCATACTCATTCCCATCGAGGCAGATTCTTCTCACCAAATCAGGGTCAGTTATCGATGGGCGAGCTAAAGGGGCGGAGGGGTAGCGGTTGTGTTTGGCCTCGAGAGGCTTTCTTCCAGTTGCTATTTTTTTTTAGTTTTACGTTTTACGTGTTCTATGTATACCCTCCCCGTCCGGCGGCAATTTTTCCAAGATAGCATGAAAAGAAACCATAAGAAGGGTACGATTTGTGGAATAGGGTCAGATTGTGAGCAGGCTGTGAAAGGGCATCAGGGGTTGTACCGAGAGCCTCCTGGTGCCTCCTGGGCGAAGCACATCACTGTCTTGGAACCACGTTTTCAAATGCTCCTCCAGTCCGCCTGCACTAGCGCTAGCTAGCTGCTCACCTCCTCCACAGTCAAATCCAATTTCAGCCCGTTGACCAGAAGAGGGGAGGGCGCTTGATAATGTGCCCTGGTGACGGATGGTCCTACAAAGACAGGATCTATAACATATGCCGTCACGGGTTAGGTTCAGAGTTCAGTCCTGTTGGCACGAACGTCAGCACCACATGGTCTTAGGGGTATGTAGGGCACCGGAGGTCGAAGGAAGCCCTAGCAAACTTTCACGCAGCAAGGTTTATGGAAGGGCGTACATGGCGATGTTTTTTCCCCCTCGTAAATCAAACTTCGATGAGAAGGGAGCGATGGGGAACTTTTTCACTGAGAATGACTTTCCCGGAAATCCCCAGAGTGGGAGAATGCGACTTTTCGATGATGCGGATTTTTGATGACGATCGACGGTGTGGTTATTGTGCAGCGTATGTGTGAGTGAGTATGAGTGTCATTTGATCGTGTCAAAGTTTTTTCAGTGTCGTCGACCACCAACCGGTTTTGCGGGGAGGTCGGAAAGGGTAGCGGACGGGGAGGTACGTGAAAGGTGAGGCCAACCAACTGACTCACCAGTCAACTACCTCTTCAGAACCTATGCGTATTTGAACGGCCGCCCTCGTGTCACCCGCAGAGCTGCCCCCATACTGAAGGACTTTCCACGCACCATACAATTTCATCGATTTTTTCCGAGGAGGTGACCGGCTCAAGCGGTCATTTTTGCGGCTGGCTGTACCTATTAGCATACGGTATTTCACTATCAACTATCTTTGATTTGTTGAATCATCGATTGATTTTTATTCATTTTTACCCAAACCTGTATTGGGAACTGGAAACAGGGACGCTCTGCTGTTGTGCGAAGTGAGATCTCCTCAATATTCCCTTCTCCGCCACGATGCACCCCCCCCCCTTCTTTCTCGTGAGCCATCCTACCTGCCATCTTGTTTTCCTAATTTCACACGAACTTCGTTTTTCCCTACAAATTTCTAGTTATTTTCCCG